>OZ025284.1:1220520-1353020 GCA_964019165.1 Mastigias papua | reverse complement strand
TGTACTGAATTTCCTTGTTAGCATTTTGAGCAGGTGAACGCATCTTTCCCATAAACACTTTCATATGATCAAAAGTGCGTATACATAACTCTTTAACAATTTTTCTATTCCACTTTATTCTTGGGCATTTTAAAAGGCTATTTTCGAATGTCATTACTAACAATGCTTCATTTTCATTTTTCTAAGCATTCATTAATTCATCCTTTCTTTTTTCGATATGTCATCTCGCTTCAATAAGGAATAATAAATTTCTTGTTACTTTTAGAAATAAGCCAATGATGGTGATTATTCATCGAACATGGTGCTCAGCTTGTAAAGGTAATATCCAAGATCCATTCGTAATATCCAAGATCCATTCGTAATATCCAAGATCCATTCTTAATATCCAAGACCCATTCTTCCTTCAATCTGCCTATTAGTCTTTCCAAACATTTTGTGAACGACGGCTTATAACTTGAATCAAAAAAGTCACGCGCCACACAATCCCAAACAATCTCTCATTCAAGGAATCTCTCACCAATCACTCTGCTGTAACAGGTAGGTACTCAGGCAAACACACTAACTGTTGCCATTTAGTGTGACAGCCTTGGTTCCCCCTGTCACTAAATATTTCCCACATATATAGATGTACAAAGACAGAATAATTACGTTAAGTAATTTTTAAGACAGTCCTTTGAGGTTGGATATTTTTCTACGGCACGTCTGATGACCTCTCACGGCACACTAATTTGCCTCGGGACTTTGGTTGGGAAGCACGTTCCTAGATGCATTCTTCCTAAAATCTATCTACCTTTGTTCATCACTGTCTACCTGTCCATCTCACTGTCTTTTTAGCATGTCTGTCTTGCTTGTCTGCTTGTTAGTCTGTCTGCTGTGTCTGCCAATCTAATCTGTCTGTCAATCGAATCTGTCTGTCTGTCTGTCTGTCTGTCTGTCTGTCTGTCTGTCTGTCTGTCTGTCTGTCTGTCTGTCTGTCTGTTCTTTCTGTCTCCATCTCAAAGATTTTCCAATTCACTAATGTTTGATGCCACAAAAATATTATGTAGTCCTAGTAATACGGAGAAAGAGAGAAGTATATTTTTTAATTTTATTGAGAATAGCAGAAAATGAGGGGGTTTGAGATGACTCTTTATCCTGTATTATATTTCTTCGTTTGAAGAAATTGACATAGGTTTGAAAGTAAGCGAAATGCCATATCCATGAAAGTTAGATTTTCTTCATTAAATGATAAATTCTTCTCATTGAAGCAAATTTTTTTAGCTCATCTGATTTATTGCTTAAGATATCAGCTAATTTCCTCGATGGTTCTTTGCTAGTCCTTCCTGTTAATCACATTTTTGTCCATTGTATATCTTTTCACAGCATTGAAACCAAAATTTGCTGAGTCCTATGATGTCTATGAGCTGAGCAAGAATTTTGTAATGGTGAACATCGAGGTAGGCCTTTATTGAATCCAACCCCGCAATTTAGAAATTTTAATAAAGCTTTGTAGACATTTCATTGAATTTATTATAAGAATTAATTACCCAATTTCTAAAGGCTGCATTGGTTAAACGCCTTCTTACGGCCTTGGTAGCACGCTTTGTAATCGCCTCTTAACCAGCATTCATAATCACCATATAAGTTAAAGTTTTTTCTTAGAAAATTTGATTTATGTATAAAATAATGTTTGATAAATGCTTTGTTCCCAAGGGAAATTAATCCGTAAGTTCGCCTTGGCATTAAATTTTGAGATAGCAATTTTGATGGTATTTAGTTTTGCAAGGACCTGTTGTTGACTCATAGGATGACGAAGAACCAGAAGATACACAATTTTTTATCGACGGAGGATATTATCCAAGAATATTCTTCCTAGGTAAATTTCATTACAGTTTGAGCTTTGGTTGGAGTGATCATGATGATTTGCTGTTCATAACTCCTTTTTGCTTGATCACTTTTTATAATTGGTTATGATATATGAAAATATATGATAATTCATGATGATTTATGATAATGATGATAATGACAGTTACGATTATGACTCTGTATGTATTTTATAAGCCTAATTATTCAATTTGAATTTAACAGCGCATGGCATTACTTAACAGATTCTGTTTTTGTCTTCTAGATCCAGAAGGGAAAGTTGTTAAAGATCTTCATAATGAGAACCCTGCATTCCTCAAATATAAATTTTCATTTAACGATATTGATAGTGGTGAGAAGAACATAATTTTGAATTAAATAATGATATCTACAAATGAAAATCAAAACTTGTCTCTGATAGTTTAATTATCCAGTCTGCAATTCCTTTATTGTTAAATTAATTCGTTTATGTCTCACTTTATTTGTCTTGTATACTCAATCAAACTTTAAATATTTACTCTTCATTTGTTCGTTTGGTTTTTATCTCTTTCTTTCTTTTCTTATATTGGCCCACTCTTCATTCATTATTTCTTTAATTTATTCATTAATTCAGTTACACGTTTATCAGTTATTCTAATGCAATGGATATATTAGACAATTTTATCATCTTGTTACTCAATTGTTTTCATTGTTAATTTTCAGTTGTTGCAGCTATGAGAAACGCAATCAAGATGTTCACACAACAAGGCTCAATTCCAATGTGTAAGCTCATTTTGTTTAGCAATTATGATGAAAATGAAAGATATATATTTTGCCTTTAAGCAAGTATAATTATACATTCTTAGCTTAACTATATAATTTATATGACATAATATTTTTCTTACAGATGCGGCACATGCAACTGCTGGTGATGACATTCCTTGGGTTGAATATGAACATGCAATAAAAATGGCAAAAGAAATGTACGAATCTCCTTCTCTTGCACCTTACAACACTAGCAATACAGAACATACAATATTATGCAACACAGAACATGCAACATTATATAACGCAGAACACACAACATTAGGCAACACAGAACATACAACATTATGCAACACAGAACATACAACATTATGCAACACAGAACATGCAACATTATGTAACGTAGAACACGCAACATTAGGCAACAGAGAACATACAACATTATGTATCACAGAACATACAACATTATGCAACACAGAACATACAACATTATGCATCACAGAACGTACAACATTATGCAACACAAAACATAATAACTGCATGCAATTTTCTGTTATAAAGTGCAATAGAATATTGCAACACAATGCAACATTCAACAGCAAGACATACACTAAGAGATTCACGTGACATGATGAATACTGTGTCCGATTGTCCGTATGGTTGACCAATGGGAATTTATTCACTATTGCTTATTATATTTATTTTATTCATTTATCCGCAAAATTTTCTACCAAAATAAAGAACTCAAAGTATGGGTGCGCGTTATAGACGAGGTCTGGGGTGACACGCTTATCATGATGTCACGTGTTCTAGATTTTAAAAAGTAAAATAACTTTATGCCGATTTTTAATGGAAAATTGAGGGTGCTCGAAAATTCGGTTAGAAAATTAGGATCGAATGAATACTGTAGTTAAATTGTCCAAGGGAGAAAACGAACTCTATTTATGAAAGTAATTTTTCGTCCGACGCTCGTCAGAGCATGAAACGAATGGCCATTTGGACAGGTATTCATCTTGTCATATGATCCATCCGCATCTGACTATATATTTCGGCTCACCAACCAGACATATGTAAAAAGAAATAGTGCAGTAAGTTAAGATATTAAAATTTGTGTTATTGTACTATATATTGTTATTGAGTATCTGATTGGTTAGGTCGCTGGTTGATTATGCAAGAGGCCACTGCTCGCTCACTATAAATTCAGCTGCGAACAAAGCAACAAGGAGAGAACTGACCTCCACCCTCCAAAGCTAATGTCCCGAGATAAGGTGTCTTTTATACAAGGCATCTCCTCAAAGTACTGATTATATAGTTGGCTGACTTTTGCCCTTGCTAGGTAATTGAAATATGGTATCAAATTTGATGTAGTGAAACTCAATATAATATTTTGCATATTTCTAGGCAAAAACCAATATTTCTGATGGTTCATCGCTCTTCATGTCCTGCATGCAAAGGTAGGTTCGCTTATATTGGTTAAGAAGATGTCCTCTTTATCAAAACCCGGTCTATAATATTTTGGCGATGTTTTATCATGGCCACAATAATAGTGTTACATATATAATTCACTCTTAGTTGTCACACTCTTAGTACATTAGATTTAAGAAGAATTGCCAGGCTGTGTTCTCTGCTGGCAAGGCGAATTGGAGATTAAATCCTTCTTGTGGATTATGTATTGTCATTATGTAATTGCACTTAATCTTTCCATTGATAGTTAATGTTGCATTAATATATTGCGAACTTTTAAAAACTTATTTTTCACTCTTTGTTTGAATTCGCTTTGGTGATTCTTCTGTCTTAGTTGTTGTAATTAGAATTTAGTCACAACCCTGCCTTGATTTGAGCATGTGCAATCGAGTGGATGGTTGCTTTTGTACCAGTTGGCAGTATGCTTTCATTAATTTATTCAAATCGAGTATTTTTGTTACAGCTGTTCATAGAATGCTTATAAGAGATGAGAAGTTTCTACAGAAAATCAACGATTTTATAATGGTTGAGATCGAGGTACCTTGATATATATATATATATATATTCTTTCGCTCCGGTGCGCCTTGTTTTATTCAATATGAGCTCCTTTTGTCAGCAAATTCTTACCCTTTTCCGTTTAGGTACTAGTTTGTCTGTCTCTGCTCTGCTATCTTTGTGGTGTCTAGACCACTCCAACCAGAACACCATCTTCTTGTTTCCAATCTAAGTACTCTTGCAAGCTTGGGATGTGTGGCATGTTCTTCTCATTTGTAAATATATCAGGCCAATAACAGTGCACTGACTCGGAATTTTGAATATGCACTGCGAGTAGGTCAAGGTTTACATCAGGTGTTGATGGTACATTATATATAGTATTGTTCAGTGCAGTAAGAATTATATGAGAGAAAATAACCGTCAAATATTGAATGGTCAAGAATTTTTATCACACCACTTTTCTCCTAGTTGATCTTAACGATCAAGTTGCTGAGCTATACCGATTTATTGGTCAAGTCAGTTAGGAGAAAATTGATGTGATCAAGTCTTAAACGACCAAGATTTGAGGATGAAGAATCTATTCTCTTCATGTGCTGCCCCAGTGTTTATGATTTAGTGCCGTGGAAAATTTTGAACATGTTTATCTTTTAGGACGATTCACACACTGAGTTAGCTGAAAAGTTTGATATAGATGGTACTTACGTTCCCAGAATTTATTTCCTCGGTAGGTCACGGTTTTTTGTTCTTAAAATCTGTAATGTGTGTGTGTGTGTGTGTGTGTGTGTGTGTGTGTGTGTGTGTGTGTGTGTGTGTGTGTGTGTGTGTGTGTGTGTGTGTGTGTGTGTGTGTGTGAGTGAGTGTGTGTGTGTGTGTGTGTGTGTGTGTGTGAGTGAGTGTGTGTGTGTGTGTGTGTGTCTGTGTGTGTATGTGTGTGTGGTGTGTGATGTATGTGTGTGACGTAAGGTTCACATTGACTTTGTAGGTAAGTTATGTCATATTTTTATTGCAGATTACAACGGTCAGATCATGAAGAAAATATGGAATATTGGCACTCATTACCAGGAAAATAAATTCTATTACTATGAGACTACGTCAGGTTCGTTCCATTTTTTATATTGCTAAGAGAAACTTAATGTGATTAGTATATTTTGAAGTGGACATGAAGAAGTAGTCATTAAAACTGATAAAGGACAAGATAGGTGTCTTTTTTTCGATTGTCTTCATCGTTAAAAAAGCCACATCTAGCCTCTTTAATTCTAAATTGCAACAATTTTGTCAGAATGTTCTCATTCGGGCTTAATATAATGTACCTTGGATGTAGACTGGTTTTTTAGTAAACTTGCGTCATATAATCATAAAATTTAGGTGGAGATATATCAATTTAAGCACAGCTTATAAGCTAGATTCATGATTATTATTTATTACTATTTCATGATTCATGAAATCTCCTTGATGCTTTGGTTCCGCATTATATTCTCTTGTTGGCTAACAGATTAGGGGGTTGTCCCTTACGTTCCTTCCTATTTGTGGGCTCTGGTGTCTTCAAATATGTCTTGGCATTATTGCCCCACTATGATGTACACTTACATCATCAAGAGGACAGAGATTAATTCAAATCCTCTGTCCTTATTTCTTGGCATCAAAAAGATACCTCCCCTCGGACTCTAGATCTCTTTGCTAAACTTAACTACTTAATGATATATTTCTTCTCTGGTTGTTCGACTTCTGAATATTTTGTCATATTCTCTCTTTAGTCTTACGTTCTATGGACAAAGCTCTTACGAAGGCGAAAGAATTGGCTTCCGTGGACTCTAGCGAAGCATCAGAAGAAGAGGCTAAAGATGAGAATGGTAATAAGAAAACGAAGGACGAATTATAAAGCATTTGAATTTCATACAGTTGGAAACTAGGGTCAAAGAGGAAATTATAGAAAATAATATTTATGCTTAGAGGTCCAACAGTGTTTTTGCAAATTCACAAAAGAAGCATTCAAATTAACTTGTTGTAGCTGAATTAGGCCGCAATCATGGCACCCTGACTTTGCTACTGCATTTCTTGATACTTCTCGTTTAAATGTAGTTGCACTCTAGCGTCCCTTCCTTTGCGAACTGAAATCTGTTACATCTCGTATTGATTTAGCAGAAACTCCACAACCTTGCAGTGCAGGTATCAAACTTTCAAATAAAATAGGTTAGAATGCAAAATTCCTATTTCTTTTGCACTTTTTGTTTATGTTGTTGTCTCTAACGGAAGGGTTTGTTCACAACTCAATTCAGAGTTGCTGAAATAGTTATGGTTTCATTTCTTTAAAGTTTGTTCCTTTATTAGCAGGTTAAATTATATTACATAGATTTGGTATTCCTACGCGCTGTTTGCTTTTTAAACTTTGTAGCCTTCATTTCCATCATATGAGCCTAATTTATTCATTTAGTAAACTATTCATTCTATCTATTGCTATAAAGTTAGTTGCATAGGATATTTAACATATTGATATTTGCTGATGAAGTTCTATTGTTAGATATGTTCGCTGATCTCTTGCTGACTGTACAGATGAATTCTTGTCATTTACAAAATACGTACTGTAGAGAATCAATGTTAGAAAGGACAATTTTCCTGGGCCATTAGCTTTGTGAAATAAACTTGCTAGCTCCTTCCCTTGCTTCCTTTTCTTCTGCACTCTGTTCTACTTAGCCCTTCGATCCATTCCTGCCATGAATGATTTAGGTCGGACATTTGATCATCATATGAGATTTCGGTTCAAACCGGCCACTCAATTTTATTGCAAATTTTAAGACACCCTTTATTGTCATGTTCCATTAGGGTGCTTTTCATTATCCATTGTGTCAAACTTCTGAACGTTTAGAAGTGTATCTATACCTTTGGGGTTTTCCAATGACTGATGCAGCATACCATCTCGTTCTCCTTTGGGACATGATTCATTGCAAGTCAATCCCTGTAAGACTCTGACACAAGACGTTTCCATGCTCAAGGGAATGAATAAACCATGAAGCTTCCAGAAGAATGCAAATTCCAGTTTTGATTGCAATAGGGTGATATGTGAAGCATTTCAGATGGCCACGTTATCGTGAAGGTTGTGTCGAAGCAGCCTAGTGTCAAAGTTGGAAAGTGAAAACCAACCAAGAACGAGGCGTAGTCCTGCAATATAAATTCGATGGAATTTGTTTGAAGAAATATGTTGTGTGCTTTGTGGGCCTAATGCATAGATGCAAGAGGGGCTTTAATAGAAGCTGACTGAATATGCCGAAGCATGGCACTGGAAATAGTAAGTTTGTTTATTTGATATGGGCTTCTTTTCTGTCACTAATTTACAATGTCACAATTACCTTCATATTTCTATAAATACTTTTTAGCACTTCCTACGGTAGAATTAGACAGACATGGGTAACGCAGACCCTGCATTCTTGCTTCTAACTTTGCTGTGTTTATTCAAGGCTTAGTGCCACATTTGACTACTCCACAAAACGGAGGATTGAGTCGTATCGACGATATGAAGCACTGCAGTGAAATTCCGTATTATAGAATTTAATCATATTTCGGCAAAACCTTTACATCATGACAAATACACAGCTCTTGCGCACAAAGAATCCTTTTCATCTACGGTTTAATCTTTTCGCTCAAAATTTCTTAGCAGAAACTCCCACACTATAGATGTTTTTCTGTATGTTATAGTTTTCAACTCTTTCCAATACAAGACCATAGAGTGTTACTTTTCGCTGCCGTATTGAAATTATACTTACTGCAGCTAAATTGGCAACTTGAAAGAGACTTACTCTCTTATGATCTTTCATTTACTATCAAGGGAGCAAAACGATTCGTAACCAATTTCTTAAATGAGTTGTGAAATCCCTTCAATGCCCTTTAATTATTTACAAAATCCTCAATGATACGGGTAGCAAATAGGCCAGTCAGAGCAAAACTTTGGCTTCTCATGAAGCTCTGACAAGCACAAAAAGGTGCGGCCAATACACGGGGTTTCACGGTATACACAAAGATTAGCATTCTCATGGCAGTCTCGATCAGGCATGGTCATACCTCACAAATACTGGCCTTACAACGATGCTTAAAGGACATAAATACTACCCGGAAAATATGCAACAAAATCGACCCGGTGTAAGCTTGAAAATCATGGCTTGAAGTTAGAGTTTGCCATTTGTGCCGACCGCGGGAAAGCAGAAAATTTAAACCTCTCATGTAGATACAGTGCTAGCATGGGGTCTCTGTGCCGTGTAGCAGGTATACAAAAGGAATTTCGAAAAATATCATTTAATATCAAAGATAAAAAATATGATATAATATACACACAATTCATGTAGTCAACAAATCAACAAAATCAACGTAAATTACTATCTATCAGATTTGGACTAAATAATGGTAAAAGCTCTTCAACTATATGGCAGGGTCTTGTATGGATTTAAAATGCCCTGAAATTGAAAATACAGTTAAAAGTGGCGAGGCTCACTGTTATCAATTTGAACTGCGCGGCAAAATCTGAACTTCGTGTGAATTAAATCAAGAAAAGCAAGGAAAAACAAGCAAAAATTAGCTGAAGTTGAATTATAATTTTCCAGTAGTTGGTTAAAAATGTAGCATTTGAAACATGTACTAGAGAAGTGACTAATATGGTTAAAACGAAGATAAATGCTTAATATGATATGATTGATATGATAAGATAGATCATATGATGAATATGTGGTGATTGGTGTGATTGATACGATGCGAGATGATGTGATATGATATGTGATATATCATAGGATATAACATAGCATACAATCGAAATAATCGGATATGACTGACTGATTGATTGATTGAATGATTGATTGAATGATTGATTGACTGATTGATTGGCACGATTCATTGATTGGGATGATTCATTGATTGAAATGATCCATTGGTTAAAAAAATTCATTAAAGGGTATCAAAGAATATGGTGATGTGATCATGTGATATCAACATAAAAACCTGCAGACAATACCTTGGGATCCATCATGTCCTTGATCTGTTTCATCAAATTTACGGCTGATTCAGATTTTGAGAAATGTATTGCATTTGCCTTCTTAAAGCCAAGCCCATGTTCTGCACTTATGCTACCTCGATATTTAGCTGGAATAAAATTAAACAGATTCAGGCAAGTTAAATCGACTAACGAAAAGAAAACAGAATCTAGTGTCTTACTCTACGATTTGCAATAAACAAGCGAGTATTTTGATTTGCACAGATATGAGTCTCTTTTCTCATTATAGCAACAAAAATCTGGAAGTCATTCCAGTGTTTTAAATTGACAGTCATAAACTATGTACTGCACTAGAATATATTTACTAAATTATTTTACACAAATTTCACGTACTATGGGATTCCATTAGTGCAATATATTCCCCTCCAAATTTAGGTCACTGTCCATTATTTCATACAGTGATGAGTGCCGCACGAAAAATTTCTTTCATATTTCTCAAAAATTTTCCCGCTTTTCGCACAGTTTATGAATAGTTATGTATGTTTACTTCTTACCAGTCCATTCGAAAACAAATGGTTCTAATCTGTTTATAAAATGCCGGTCATCTTCATGCGGCACAAGATTCAGATGAAGGTTGCCTAAATGAGAAAGAGAAAGACGATTAAGGAAAAAGTGAAGCTTCTTTTCCAGATGATTAAGAACTGAATTATATCAGTAATGCTCAGAGACACGCCATATAGAGTCCAACCACGCCCTCAACTCAAAAGAAGTCAAAAAAAGGTGGCCAAAACTTGTAATCATACCAAAGTACATTCAACTCAACTCTATAAATAGGGGGACAAATGAAAAGCTAAATACGAATTGCTTTCAACCTTCCAAACAATAAAGAAACAGCATCGTATAGATATTCACAACACGCCATCACATTACCATCTCCTAAATGTCCGTATCCCACAACTCTCTTTGCTTCTTGGCCAAGTCTTAGTCTCATATCAGTGACGAGGTCATACAGGCATGATAAAGGTAGAGAGATATCGTACTGTAAATGAAAAGATACAAAATTTGAGATTCTCTACTGATTCAAGCTTTTTATAATCATGAATACACTATAATTCAAAATGGTATTAAATGATTACCAGGTGAGTTTTCCCCACGAACATCATAAATCGAGGATCTAGTAAACTGAACTGATAATGCCTATTATATATTGCGTAAGATTTGTTAAAAATATCATAGAAAACACACATATGCTTCGTTTTTTTTGGTGCAATAAAGTACGGAACCAAGTTATTCACGCAAAAAATTAAGAAACGAAAAAGCGACAGAAGAAAACAAACCTTGTAAACAACACCATCATGCATCAAAGCTTCAGCAATGCTTTCTCGTATTCTCCAAATTTCTTTGATCTGTGGAATTTCAGAAGCAAAACTTCTGATTTAGCAAAGGAATTGGTTGAATTGATAAAGAATGATGCTGCAATGACCCTTACTAAGGCTCTGGCCTCAAAATGTCCATTAAAATATGCAAGTAGAGTACTGTATGTACTTGCATTTTAGTTCTATAAAACTTTGTGTTCTTGCTTCAAATCCCTGCTTCAGATCCCGCTATCTCCGGGAATTGATGAAATACAGGTTGTCTTTATAACAAACCTGGCTCAAGGCCTAGTAGTAAAGTCTCTTAACTTTTGGCCATATTTTAGCTCTAAAAGTTTCTTAATGTACTGAAAAATTGCAGTGAAAATGAAAACAAAACGTATAAAGCATTTTTGTAGTGTCTATAAATTTATTGGCTTTTAAGCACGTAAAAAATACTGTAGTTCACACTTTTAAATCCGTGGACCAAAAATGTGGTCCCGAAACTGCAAAAGATGGGACAGCAATTTCTAAAGTTTCTTAGCTCTTTCCTGTCTAGTATCAGGCTTCGCATAAACTGGTTTCTTATAAAAAACGTGCAATATGCAGACTCCGTCTTCAGTAATGTTGGCCAAAATCGAATATTCTCAGTCCTGTGAAACAACCGACCTTCTAGGCATGAAAAATGCCGGCAAGAGTGCCAAGCATGTGAAATACCGCTGGGATAATACTGAAGTTACAACTTCAACTAACCTTTGTCAAGTCAGTTGTTACTGTGCCATCAAGAGCCGAACCATCAGACATGACTTGCTCCAAAAACAAATTCAGCTTCTGATAGAGAAATAAAACTCATTTTTCAGGACCATTTCCTAATTAAATATGACTTGAATAATGCAAAATTACTTCCAAATAATACCAAACATCAAAAATTTTTCTTTCTACATAAATTTTATTCAGGAATAATCATGCAACGCGATATTAAGAAATTTAACGAAAATGTATCTATTCAAAAATCGTTCCATTGCAGCACATATCAACTTATTGTAAATATATTATTATCTACTCTCATCTAAGTTGTAAAATTTGCTATATTTTGGCTACTGCTCGGTTAGAGCAACTTACTAGTAACCGAAATTCGCTGAACATTAATAGTGCAAAACCGCTATCCCATGTTTTCGGCAATTTTGTTTTGTTTCATAGAATGTAAACAGTGCCTTTTGAGCCCACAAATTGAGTTCTATGACCGTAAAATCTGCTTTCGGCAGAGTTATTTTAATTTAAAGATCATCATTTTGATCAGAACAGTTACCACATTAAGTACAGGCTTATTTCATTTTTTGAAGCAAAAATTATGCAGAACACAAAGTAAACATGTTTATGGCTTAAAAATATACCTACCTCTTGATCGTGGTCGGAATTTGATCCTGACAACTCAACCAGTACGTAAAAAGGGAAATCTTCAATAGGATTCCTATACTTCAAATTTGTCCGAACACAGTCCATGGAATATTCGTCCAAGAATTCAAATGCTGAGGATGAGGAATTGTGTTAAGAATCATCTCAAAAGCTGAGCAGCCTTCTGAGAAAATTAACAAACATGATATAACATAGACTGATGCTTAGATTTCGCCTGTTCTTCTACTAATACGGGAGAAAATGGGTTTCTACAATGAGCTACTTTTGTGGAATGTGACAGATAAATTTGTAAGCACTCCTTCTCGAACAAGCTCTCCATCAAATAAGCCCTCCCTTGAATAAGTCCCTACTCAAAAGATATGAAAAAAATACGCACCCCCCAGTTAAAACTTATCCCTAACTGGTTTTAGTCTGCCTAGGTATAACTCCTGATAATCTGGTTAGGCCTATTTATTTTCTAGTATCCTATCCATTTACACTCGATCAGAAATCACCACTACTCTATGCAGTACTTCTAATTCACATGATTTGATAAACAATCCTTCATCACCATTCACCAAATAAATCTACAGTTGCTAGCTACAGAAATTTATAAGACCAAACATTATCTTAATCCCAGATTCATGGATGAAATCTTTGTCGAGAAGAACATCCCATATAACCTGAGGGGTAAAAATCCCCTATCAGTATCAGTTCCACGTACAGATGCATATGGTATTATGACAATAAGGTACACTGGGCACAAACTCTGGCGGTCGTTGCCGTTAGAAATAAAAGAGTCTCATACCTTGACAAAATTTAAGAGGAATATAAAAAAACATCAATTCAGTGATTGCAACTGTAGACTATGTAAAATTCTTGTAAACAATTTAGGATTTTTATAAGTTAAGTAATCAGGTTTTTATGATATAATTAAGTAGTCACTATTGTAAGTAGTTTTTTCTTTTCATTTTAGTTTTTGTTAAATGGTTGGCATTAATCAGTTTTTTTTTAACTACCTTTATCACGCCAACCTTAAATAAATAAATTACTATTATTATATTATTATTATTATTCATCAGTCGCATGAACATTGATCTAAAATGCCAACCGATCTTAAAGATATACCAGATAAAACCTCTCCTAACATCATTTTTGCCGTCACAAATATCTTCTTCACATCTTCGAAAGAATTACAGCCAAGAAATGCCAAATTTATTGCCTGAGAATGAATTATTTGAACGCAAAATTAGTACAGAGAACAATGTTTGCATATAAGTCTCGCAAAGAAATTCATGTTCATGATAAATTAGTATGGTATGGTTAAGCAAGGCAATCACCCATAGCCTGCAAATAGATCAAAAAGCATAACCGAGAGAGCAGAGCCATGCATGCCCGCTGAATGTTTGATTCATTGACAGCTCTGATCAGGTCTATTTTCTCCTAACCTAATTGACCATTCATAAAGCAGAATGGGACTACGTTTAACTCTGAAGCGCATGTACGGTGAGAATTCTGCATGATGATTGGTCAATTAGGTTGGGAGAAAATAGAACTCAACAGAGCTTTCAACCAATTAACCATTATGCAGTAATGCTGCAAAGCTAGCAAAAAACTAGGAAACTTTATCATACAACATATCAAATTTCATTCCTGTTTCAACAATTTGTGACTAGTTTGGCACTCCCCCTGCCACACAAAAATTTCTGCAACATTTGCAACAAGAAATGTTTGATGATTGTCAAGAAAATTGGTGCAACGAATGTTTCTTAGCATGGCTTCTGGTTTTGCAACAAATGTCCCAGAGAAAAATGTTTCCTAATTTGACCTGTCTTTTACAAGTACTCAATGCGATGGCTCATTAAAACTTTGACTATACCTTTGGTTTTTGTGGCGTAAAAATTGATACTTTCGTGATTATTCCTAACGTACCCTCTGAACCGATCATCAATTGCTTCAAATCGTATCCTAAACGAAAACAAGAATCATCCAATGAGGTAATGCTAAGAGCTTAGGTGAGATACACTTCAAATTCTCATAGCTAGTCAAAGTAGAGGAGCTCTTAGGCAAAGATTAGTCCCATATACGATTCCTTACGTTTGGGAGTGCCTGCTAGAGAGGACACTTATCCTGAGCCGCTGGCATAGTGAGTTAGGGTGGCCAGTTCCTTTCCTCGCCGCATTTAACTTCCCCAGTGTTGCCACCAGGTACCCATTTGCTACTGAGTGGACAGTGAGCGAGCGTCCCAACTATGGTCCGAGGGTTCGGCTCGGTCCATCGATGCTTTGCTTAACAGTCAAGCGCTCTAACCACCTGGCCACTCGCCCTGAGGGGCACATAGGTAGTCGAAATAGAGAGACTAGCAAAATCCATTGGAAGATTTGACAGTAATTGGAGGGCGTAAATAAGACAAAGTCTAAAAGAGGAATTGTTGTACCTGTGTTGTCTTTCCTCAAAGTTGATAAACAGTCCAGTATGGAGCCATTTGCAAGTACCTGGAAGTTGTAAAAAACGATGTGAAATAGAAATAAAGGCAAAATGGCATGTATATCCAATGTATATATACGCTCTGCTAACAAATGTGTCATCTAGAAGCCAGGGGAACCATAGCAAAGAAAAATGTTCAAAACCCAGCTATTCTCTAAATAGAGTAATGACGGAATATGTCAAGACTATAGACTGCAATGTAACGATAAATTTTTCATGGGAAACCATTACTACAGTTCCATTCTGGTTCTCAGTGTGAAAGCTTGCAGGACATAGATCAAAAATAGTTGCTTGCAAAAAGCTAAATAGAACTTGCATCTGACTATAAACATGAGATATCATTTACTATAAAATCTGGTCAGGAGATGGCTTAGTCCCTGCAAAAGTCCTATCTATTGCATCCTTATACTAACGATGATTAGGAAGAATTCAAAATACTAACTGCTTCAACGCCCAATACTGAACCATGCAAAGAACCATATCGAAGCAATCGTATACCTCCAGCATTGGTAGCTACATTTCCTCCAATGTGACAGCTTTAGATGAAGAAAAATATAATATCTTTCAAGTAGTGCTTACATCCGAGATAACATGTTGATCTTTGTGACAAGCACAACGTCGGACAAAAGCAAAACGTGTCTTGCGCGTCAAGTCTAACTAGGGGGGCTGACTGAATCTTCACTTGTACGTTAGGTCTAATTAGGTATTCACCAATGATGTTACTATTCTCAGTTATGTCTCCCAGTTCTTTCATTTGTTATAGTTTCCTGTCCTTTACTAAGATTTTAATTAGCTTAATCCTTCACTCTGTAGGGTACTGAGTAATTGAGTGATTAAGTGACTGAGTGATTGAATGACTGAGTGAATGATTGAGTTAATCAGACAGCCTGTCAGTTAGCCAACCAGTTTCCACCTGGCTCTTAAAAATGAATTATTGATCCGGAATATAAATGAAACATCTTTCTCTGACCTTCCTTTTGCACCGAGGTCCAAAGGCATCATTAGGTCTCGTTCTCCAAGGTAATTATCCAATACTTCAAGTATGCATCCTGCCTGACACACCAAAATACCTTTAAAGCAAAAGTCAGTCCTCGATTACATAATAAAAAATATGATTCATTCAATCTTTAAACGGATTAACTGGAGTTGGGCCTAAACTTTAATCTAAGCAATGTTATTGTAATATAAAGTAACAATGAAAGAGATGGGTTGTTTGTATACAAATAAGAAATAAAGTTTAAAATAAAGGTTAATCGAATATACACTCTAAGGTTCTCTAGCAGAACTGCAAACCTAAGATGATGAGCCATTGTGTGATTAACAAACAATGATGGGGAATCCCTTGTAAAAAAATATGATAATGAATTCATGAGAAATGTACAAATCATCAGCTATTGATTTGTAATCAGAGTTTTGGGACAAAAGTGACAGTGGGCTACTGATTGAATGCAGGCCCCTCAGCAGCAGCACCACATGGGGATCACCATTCCTGGTTTGAGAATAAGAAGTATAATGGAATTGGAAAGAATCCCAAATATGATATGTTACAGTTTCCAGGGATATGATACATACAGAAATGTTCTAACAGATTGCAAGTTATGGAGAAATTGCTGCATCTGAAATACAGACATACCTGCAGTTTCATCAACATCAATAATCTTATTCATCAGTGATGTAGAAATGATTACTTCATCAAAGACAGGGACACTACCACCTGAAAGATTTCAAATAGAAATGTCTAACTAGTAAAAAATAACAAATAATGAATAACATGCAACATATAATTGAAGCAAATAACTTGTGTAGAGTATTAAAGTATTTGAAGCAGTTAGGAATCTGCTTGCCTCAGAGGCATACCCAAGGGTGAATAGGGATCTGGACCCCACTTTTCGAGAATATATGGATTTTTCCTAAAACATTGCATGAAACTAAACGGTGGGGGTAAGTATAATACTGCACCATTTACCATAGCTAATGTAAATAATAGAGGAAAATTTTTTGAGAGGAGCATTTCCGTGCATTTGGGTACAAGTTTGAAGGGCATGGCCTACAAAAATGTTCTGCGGCTATGCCCCTAGACTCCCTATTTCAACACTCCTTGGTAGACTTCTGGGCTGCCTACTTACTCACATAAATGCATAATTGTCTGTCTCTCTCATATTCCTTAGCTGCAATTATTCTAAACCCAATTATTCTTACAGGAAACCTAATGATTCATGCTGCATCTCCTAAAGCAGATTGGATCATTTCACAAAGATCTCAGGCATGTGGTCTGGCATTAGATGAAGGGGGCAACAGTCTATTTCATGGCAGATATCAAATGAGGCTATATTCTACAAGACATTTTGCTTACCAACAAGACCTGTATTCCCTCCTTGTGGAACCACAGCAATACTAGAATGAAATGTTGTTGTTGTTATCATCATGGGTGTGGGAGATGAGGGGCTGGGGGGGGGGTGGTAACCTTCCAGTTACGCAAAAGTCAATTTTGTTTAGGCAATTTCTTTAGAAACAAATAATAGTTTTTGCCAAAAATAGTTTTAGCTCAATATAGCTAAACAGCAATCAACATGGTAAACTCTCATCCATTCTGACTTATGGTCATTATGACAGTGTGAGTCCTCCTAAATTGTAAGTCCTCCTATGTCCATGGTTATCATAGCTTGCAAAACTCTTCTATAGACAAATTTCCAAAAGCCAATATTCACAACAAACTACCTCATTATTACAAAATCCAATTGCAATGGGCAACAGATCATAAGACTAACCTTCTTTCATTGCAATAAGCTAAAATCTTTGACATTTCCTCTGTAGTTTTTGGCTTCAGCATGACTTTACTAAATCCCCTTAAAATTCAATAGGAAAATATAAACATAGCAAGAATACAGGAATAGGAAATGAAAAGTTCCAAAAAATTAATTAGAGAGATGATATATAATTCCTCTCTTGCATATCTCTCCAACTTTTGGATCTCTACACCCATTCCAAATCTCTCCCTCCTACACATTCTTTTTCCCTTCCACTAATGGTGTGCCAAAGGATTCTTGAGTTCATATGTAGCAAAGGAATTTACCAACAGGTTTGAACAAGGCACCATAACTACCAATAAGCCACAGTCATCATGACACCTTTTACTGACAAGCCAAAAGGTTACCAAATGTCTAGCAAAAAAGATGTGGGAGTCACACCCCTTACATCAACTACTTTCACACACTCCTACCTTCCACATCTCTCCTTCCTTCTACATTTCTCTTCCTTTCCATATTTATTGTGTTTTTTATTCACAATTGCCATAAATCCTCATATTGGCCCCACCCTTCAAGTTCCCCCTCAGATTAGTTCCCAAGCTAGAACTTCAGATTGGCAATAAGCCCCTCCATCAAATAAGCCCCCTCCACAGATGATGATAAAGATCTTGACAAAGATTAATACTTAAATTTAGACTGCTCTGTTAATATGACAGAGAAAAGGAGATGTAACAATGAGTTATTTATGCATGATCTGTCAAGTGTTTTTATGAGTCCCCCTCGAAAAAGCCCCACCCAATAAGTATCAACAATAACCAAACCATCAGTGTCTAATTCGAGAATTTATGGTATTCAGTTAGTTGAGATTTGACATTGGGCATACTTACTCTTGCAAACAATAACACTAGCAGATTGTCTATATAGCCAGCCACTTATCACTTGATCTATTGTTCTAAAAATCCTTCATAGCATCTAGCCAATAAAAATGTACCTGACAATTCTCAACCAGTCTGTATTATTTAAAAGCAATTCATCCTCATTTGTGACAACTCTTCCAGGGAGGAGCTCTTCGAAAAATTTCAAATCTTTGGAATCTACCTAGGAAATATATGACTGATATGAATTCCTAAGATACTCATAAAATTATTACATCGCTGTGAAAATTCCATGAACTAAAAATAACGACATCTTAAGTTAGATCATCGAGTGCAGGGCTATATGTGGGCGTGGAGCATATTCTGCTTGTACTTGTAAAGTAATGCAGTGCTACTTTTCTATACATGAAAGGAAAACTTCAACTCTTAACCAAAAGGACAACACTCAAGATATTTTAGCTTGTATTAAATGATGGGGTAAAGCTTACTTTTGCAAAATCTTTCCTCTTCACTCCTGGATACTTATCTTTCGTTAGTTCAACAAGACTTGGACAGGTAGCATAACCACGACTTTTGTAGGTCCATTCTCCATTGTTTGAAATAATATAACGAAATCTCGGTATTCGAACGCATCCGCACAGAGAGAAAAGTTTATTTTCCTTAACTGATGACAAAGCATAGCGTGAGATTTCCCTAGCTGAGTTCATTTTACCAGACGCTTCTAATCTCTTTGGAACTTGATCCACAAAGTTCCAATCGAACCAATGGAAGTAAACATAACTATGAAAACGAGGCTCTATGGTCCGTGGAAAGATCACAGGTTCGACTCGACCCTTTGTCCGTATTATGTAGGGATTAGGACAAATGGATTCGATTTAACAACTGGTTTGGAAATGATACTACATGGAGTTACAGGGAGCTTGGCTGATATTCAGCATGCGTATGACATGTTTTACAGCCAAAATAATTGGTTGCGGAGGTATAAACAGCTCTTGAAGCAAGTACTCGGCAAACTAGAACGCTCTTCTGCTGTTTGGAAGTCTATTAGTTCGAGTCAAACCTTTGAACATAGTTCGGAAATAGCTCACCGTCCACCCAACAGGATTTAAGTACTTGGTGGTACCGCTTGGGGGGTAAAAAGAGGGGAGGAAGGAAATCTGACACCCTATGTCACAATGCCAACAGTCCAAGATGTGTTGTAAAAGCATTCACCACCGTAATGACCCCACGTTGGGCTTGACTTTTGTAAGATTTTTAAGCTTTCTAAGACGAATGATGTTTTGCACAAAAACAAATAGTCAACAATGTTACTTAGTGTTGGAATGTCCTGGTTCGAAAATGTTGATAGAGCAATATCAGAGACCAGAATGTAGAATGGTCTTCCCATCGAGCTACAGTTGAGGGCAAGCGAAGGCAGTTATCTAGGCATATGCTTTGTTTGACTTATGTAATAGTATACGTAAACCAAACAGCAATGTTATCCTGCATAGGTCTTTGTCAATGGGATGTTGCTTTGTAGGCGGTTTTGTTGCTTTGCAGGCGGTTTTGTTGCTAATAAACGAAGATTCGCTTCTCTGCACCCCCAAAACGCACATAAGTTACCGACTAGCTATTCTTCATTTTCTATTCATTTGGAAGGAGACCAATAGATCATTACCTCATGCTTAATAAGTTAAATTTACGACACTTTATTCAAAAATTTGGAGAATATGGATAACAAAAAGCGTGGAAGATCTGCAAAATGCAAGAAAGAATTTAGCTCAGTTGCGTCGAATTTAATTTCTAAAGGAAAAACGTCCGATTTGACATTTTTGTCTCCATTTCAAAATACTGTAAGACGCTATTTGGCAGAGGGAGACGATAAAAAGTTAACGATTCGATCATGAAGTTCTCTACTGAATACAAAAATAAGTTCAATAAATAGAGGGGTGATTCCATGTCTAATTAACTCGCAAAACAGCAGAGATATTGTACCATCCAACTTGAGATAACTTCACTTATTTTCATTACAATGAAACTCATAATAGCCTACAATACCCCCTTCCAACCACATCTACCGAGAATGAACTCTTGTGTAACTAACAAAGACACATCCAATGACGTGTTTACGAACGAATTAATAAACAAAATTACTGGATCAAAGTTGGTAAGTATAGTTCAGACAGTAGCTTTCATGGATGCTTTGTGTGCAAAAGGAACTTTCAGAAATGCAGCGGGAAACGATAGTTTCTAGTAAGTTAATAGTGAGCGTAAGTAAACTACCAGATTTCTAGATTTTAAAATCAACAGCTAGGATGTTGATAACTTCATTAAAACACTACTGGACCTGCGCAACCAAAGGCCATAAATATAGCAAACAAGGTCTGTTGATGAACTATATACAACAGAATACCTGGTTGGCTTCAGTTTGTCAATCATAGCATAAAAACGATCAAACCTACAAATTTGACCAAATGATATAAAGATTGGCATGCCCTACCCTCAACTTCCAAATAAAACTGAAGTTTCGTCATAGGAACTATCATCTCAACATCCAGTATGTGCTCCGGAAATTTCTCTCGTCCAATTAATGACAATATTCTCTCGTAATAGAAGCTATAGGCATTATACTTATCATAAATAGATAGAGTCTAAAATGTTTTTCTATGAATTGCACGGATTCCCTCTTCATCATATTCCTTCTTTGATACCCACATCTTCTTGAATGTGTCAAGAGAGGCTAAAATCGAGCCACTAAAAAACAAGGGAACTATTCTCAAACTGTGCTTCCAATCAGGGAATAACTCTCAAGTCGTCAGATCAATACTTCAATTATATGGAAACACAGCGAAATGAAACACTCTCTTTCGCAATACCGGCATGAGCCACATTGCCCTGGCCTATGAGTCTACCGAGTTGAAAATGTATGACCTGTCCTAGCATTTGAAGTTATTGAATGATTTCAAAGAAGTGAGCAACAAGACAGTGAATAATTCTGCTTGTTAACCAGCAAATAAATCATTAACTAGAGTTTGCAAAATTGAATTATAAATCAACAAATAGAACGTACCCTATCCAAGTTGAGTAAAGTCGTTCCTGTGGCGCTGAAATCTAGGAAATAAATGTATGAGAAGTCGCGTTACAAGAAACATACCATTCTTGTTCTATTATACACTTTGTTCATTATCTTAAAGCTTCGATAATGTATTTTAGATTAAATCCTGAAGAGCTTTGTTTCTTATCTATTCCAAAGAATCTGAAAATGAATGAAAAACTCCCCTGCGATGCATCATCGACGTCATAATACACAATCCAGGAATTCTTTTTTGACTGCCTCACACAAGATTTGTAGACAAGCTCGTACCTTTATCTTGATGTCCTTTGGAGCAAGTTTTTTGATTTCATGTAGCAGACGGTCACCAAAGCCTGAAAGTAATAGAAACTTTGCTTCACTTTATTGAAATCAAAATACTTCTTTTCACAGCATACTTTGTGGTACGAGGACTATATCTGATATTTCTGACTATCAAGGACAGAAGACATCAAACAAGACAATGAGACATTAAACTGTCGAAGTTGAAAGCTATGGAGTTCTAGGCTAATCTACATGAACACTACACACGCCATTGGACAAGGACAAGGAGAGGCCAATATCCAAAAGAGAAGACGAAAGAAAGCGGAACCCTCAAGAAGTAAGTATAAACTATACATTTTCAACGAAGAAATATCAATATAAAGTTCAAGCATAACAAAGAGATTCAAAGTAAAACTCGCAAAATCCTCAGAAAAACTGTTTTTTCAGCCGGAGAGGATACATTACCAAAAATACCTAGATATCAACTGGTGAAATAATTCGAAGATGACAAAACGAGGAAAGCAGAAATTTACTAAGACATTTGTAGAGTGCAGCTTTGTAAAATTTGAGATGTTTTCTAACCTTTAAACAATGTAGAACCTCCTGAAAGCACGATATTTGAATATAGAGTTTTTCTCAAATCCATGTCTGATTTCCTTATGGAAAAGTGAAGAACCTAAATGACAAATGGAACCAGTTTTATCATAAGGCAGAAGTGTAAACTTCTCTCTTCTGAATACAATAGTAATACTGCAACAAAAGATAAGACAGTATACTACGGTCTTTCTAGAAATAAGAAAATTTTACTGACAATCATAATCAACGACCTCGCAGTCGATCAGTCTCTTTATTTCATATATAATAACAACGCAAAAAGCTCTACCTCATGAAGTCCTTCGAACTCTTCACCACCAAGATGTGGCCTAAACAGCAATTCAGGCGCTAAATAGCTAGACGGGCCGACCTAGGAAAACAACATATATTAAAAAATATATACAATATATATATGATATATAAATATATATCATATAATGAATAAATTATATAATATAACATACTATATAAAATATATAATGTAATACATAAATATTGTTACTGTTTGAGTAAGTGAAACAAAGGATGAATGCACAAATGAACGAATGAATGAATGAATGAATGAATGAATGAATGAATCAGTTTTTGAACATGAAAAACACGGATACCTTGATTAAATAAATGCAGAAATGGAAAGACAAGTGAATCAAATATATGAGAAAAAATTTATGAAAATGTAGCAAGATCATTTTATATATATATGAAAATAATAAATATCAAATCAGCTGTCTTTCACAAAGAAATATACAAAAATAAAGATTCTCTGTCAAAAATCACTGCTTCTACGATAGGGGGACTGTGGTTAGCTATTCTGGCCTTAAATTTTATCCCTACTTCACAGCGATCTTATGTGTATGTCGAAATGGATTGAATATTCTTTCGCAATAAACAATAAGCAGGGGCCGTCATTCGCAAATCAGGTTAACGTTGATGAACAACAAGAAGATAACAAACCTCCAACAGATTTCCATCTGGCAAAACATAAGCTGATTTTTCACCATCCATCGAGTCTTCTTTTAAAGGATTCAATGATAAGAAACATACTTTCTACAACAAAAATTGCACTAACCATAAACATACTTCACGAGAATAGCTTGTAAAAAGTAGTTTCCAAGTTATTTCCCAAGCAAAAACTTGCACGATTCTATGCAAAAAGCCAAATGCAATTTGAATGAAAGAAGCCTAAAGCGATTTCGATCAACTTCAGGAGGCCACAATACGACTTTCCAGCGTATTTCTTACACGTGAACCTGTGCACCTTTCATATCGAAGAGAACTACTTAAGCTAATTCTTCCTAATGGCACAATGAACAAATTTCGTGATGCCATAACGAACATACAAATGTCATCAACAATATGCGAGTACAACACCTAACAGTCTCCCAGGCCCACTTTTGCGTAAAGTAAAGCATGGATACTGAGATCATCGTACACCAGGACTGTAGAAAAGGAGGAAACGATGGTGTGTGAATCTAAGCTCTACACCACTGTTGTACACCAGCAAAGGAATCAATAAAGAACGTGGAAGCAGACTGTCAAGAAAGAATTAGGTATCTATCGAATTTTGCTAACATTATCATATGATAACTTCTTTGATATACCTCTTTAATTGTTTTTACGATTTCTTGTTCGGCTGTTGTATGGAAATTCCATCCTTCTCTCCTTAACAGTAACCTCAAATATCTAGTTACGTCTCTAAAAAAACAGAGTGATTATAGCGTAAAGGAATGAGTTGATATACCCTAAATACTGAGGGACAAGAGGAGCAAATTTACTTGTAGACGAAAAGGTGTTGTGGATAGAGGCAATAGAAAGGCTAAGGCCAGTAAAATTTGAGCCATTTTCGACTCTTAAACAGCAACATACTATACAGCCCTTAAACTAGAACTGCATTCGAATGCTTTGATATGATCAAACAAAGCGTTGAAAAAATATTATTTCTTTGCGTCGTTAGGAAATAACACAAGGGAACTGTTCCGTGTAGGAACAAAATAAAGTTTGGTGGATGTTCTAGCATAATGATA
The DNA here is from genome assembly GCA_964019165.1 of Mastigias papua. Taxonomy (NCBI): domain Eukaryota; kingdom Metazoa; phylum Cnidaria; class Scyphozoa; order Rhizostomeae; family Mastigiidae; genus Mastigias; species Mastigias papua. The sequence goes on along the minus strand of OZ025284.1, from coordinate 1,328,695 downwards.
ACTGCAACCAAATGGTCCTGGCCTAAATATGGAACTATTAGAATATGTTGTTATACCGTTGCATAACTCCAATGATTTGTATTGCCACACAATAAACATTCATTAGCATACGTTGTATTTGCCTAGTGACAATTCTTTGTAGCTACTAAGCTTGCACTAAAGTATCACTTCCTAAGTCTTAATTATCTTGGTTTTTTGTTATTTAATTTTTTTACTGTATAACTATCTAAAGGTAAATTTGCATCATCCGCAAGAATATCTACCTTCCAGCGAGATCCACTCTCATTATGGAATGAGGCATGGCGAATCCTTCGAAAATTGGAACCGCGTGGGTAACACCGTCTCCGGAATCTAGAACTACACCCGTTGTTCGACCGGTTGCATAACTAAAATGCAAATAAAGGGAACATTCGATGAATTTTCAAAATAAAACGCTACGTAATATAACAGGATTTCAAATTAGAAATTAGTGGAATGGTCTTGCTAAGATTGTAAACAAAAAAGATCGACCCCTATTAACAAATAATGCTCTGAAATCAGATATCTTTCAGTTATCAATACATACATTCCTTCATTTACAAACCTATTTGAAAAGAAATAAATCAACGTTACCATCAAGTTTTCATAAATAATAAAGACTTTGGCGGGAAAGAGTAATTATATATATATCATTCTTTTCGATACTCACAGACTGAGAACAGCTTGGATAGAAACAAACAGAGCAGGAACATTGAACGTTTCAAAGAATATCTGTAAATAAATTAAATGAATTAAAAGCTATACAAAAACATTTGGCTGGTTGATTTCCATGTAGCAAACTATGATTTATCAGTATAACCAATCACAAAAATGATGAGCAGTTTATGATGAGCAGATAGGTGGGGCTGGTTAGGCTTACCATTAAAAATAAATCATTTTGCAATTTATCATGGCAATCCCCAATCCCCCCTTACATGCTTCATCCCCATTGCAGGGGATTCCCACTGGTTGGGATGAGTTGCAGAACAAAATGATGCTACTATTATGAGAAACAAAAGTGCAGAAATCATGCAATGAAAAGCATTGAAATAATTCAAGAATATATGAAGCTATGAAACTAGCAAAAAAGAGGTGCTTCATTCTGTAGGTTGATTGCTCCTCACATGCTGACACTTGAAGGTTACTTTATTTCACAATTTCTGCTAAATAATTAGCTTCAGGCTTTACCTCCTTTGCAAAGGTATTGTTTACAGTAGATGATATAAATGTATATTTTGTCTACAGAAATGTACCAGCAGTTTCACTTCCAAGGCTAAGGCTGAGATGAGTTGGTAAAATTGACAAATAGCAATAGAATCGTATTTTACCTCTGCAGCTTTTTCCCTATTTCTCCTTGGATTTATAGGTGCTTCTGTCAAAAGTACTGGATGCTGTCAAAAAGTACAACTATTATTTTTGCAATTCTACCTATGTTTCTAATGCTGCCAATTAATGTGACTTCAACAACCAAGATGGCACATTTAGTTACTGTTAGCAAAAGTAACAGGTAGATGTGAATAAAGAAGGCAGTAGATAGCAGTTTGGCAGAACTGTGTCAGGCCTGTACGCAAACTTATGAATCAAAACGATTCTTTGTGTGAACATAGCTTCTCTAATAAGTTACCAATTCTCAAGCAAACTTGGTGGACACCAGATGTCTTCAAACTCATACATTTGGCAGAGAATACTCAATCGCAATCCATAGTGGTATGCATGAAATACACAAAAGAGTTAGATTGCAAACTGAACACAAAAGGATGAGGGAATCTCTTGACTTTTCACACAAAAACAATGCCTTACCTCCTCTGGAAATGTTTGGAGCTGATCTTTGGAATAAATATACTGAATGAAAAAGAAAAATTAGATAAAGAAATATGAATGCTTAATTTTGGTGTCTGCTAATCACACAACTTTCCAAAAACAGGATGCAATATTACACATGCATCATTCTGTGCAAATATATACAAATGAGCTACATTTATATATTTTGACATCAAGTATCCCCATTTAGGATGTGGTTGGATGGTTGATGACTGATCTCCACCAATGAAAGCATTATGCCCTTATGTGGTTCTGTCCTCAACAAATTCACATCCTTTGTCATACATCTACTCCATTGCATCATTCACCACCCCACTGGCTGTCAACCTCTAACCTTCACCTCCACTAGATTTTGATAAAGACCCTCTCCTTGTCTTTCTCACATGTCTGAATCATCTTAGGTTTCATATACCCAGCATAACAGAAAGGTATTCAACTCTGCAAATCTCAATCACCTCACAGCTAGACTGCTGTATAGACCACCTTACTCTTTGCATATGGGAGTCTACTATATACTAAACTAAAAAAACTGATATGGAACCAACTCTAATGATTCATGAATTAGAAATTACATATATATTTGACATAATACCTGCCAAATTCTCTCCATATCATTCCAATCTTGAACAATCCCATGCTATATATAAAAACACAGACTAATACGTAGGCCAGATTTCAATAAACAACAAGCAAATACAGAGTAATAACAAGGCTCTAGTATTCTGTGAAGGAGAACCTAAATTCATAACTCACAGCCTTCGACTCACTGAAGTGCTTCCCCAACTCGCATATGGACCATCGCACTCGACTCACTGTAGTGCCAACACTGAACTCAAGGCAGCATCAACTCAGCACTCACTCATCTGGCGACGTTCACTGCCTTCATTCCACGCAAGTTCTTCAGCTCCTGGTTCCTGGTCACCCAACGCAAAAACCTTGACCAAGTATCGACAAAATCAAGATTGAACACTCAATCATCGGACATTCAGTAGAATAGTAACTTTTTGATGTTTTCTTGTTCCCCTAATTTACTAATGCTTTTCTTTGTCACCATACACATTTCTCATCCTACAATGTTTGCAATCCTACATTGCTTTCTCCCTTACGGATCGAATGCTTCTCACCCACTTGCATTCTAAGGGGGGAGCTCTTGTAGTGACACGTAAACATTGTTACATAGGCCATTCCATAGTCAATGCCAATTTTCTTCTTTTCATTCATTCTCATTCACAACACCACACACCTGGGACATGACCACACGTCACTCCTGTCATCACACACCTGGTCATTCCTCTTTTGTTGTTCCATGTACAAGCATCGCCACATGATTCCATTCAGTAAACAACTAACAAGCACCTAACCCTTCCTGTACGTAACTCATGTTTATTTCGGGTTGTTCAATGTTTATGTATATATCACCGTAATCTGTAATGTATAGTCCACTTTAGCAATTCTTGATTGTATTGCTTTTAATTTTATAAAACTGAGACTTAAAGTTCTTGTTATAATTAAAAGAACGATCTCACCACTGTACTTCTCTTTACTTTGTACAAATGCACGTTGCAGGCCGGTAGACAGTAAATCGTATTTGTGTATGTAATCTTCACCACGATAGAAATCAACTGACTATTTACAAATTATGATTTGGTATATCTATTTGCTCCCCGGAATTACGTATAAAGATGAAGTAAATAAAATCTCTGTTGGAAAGGAAGGGCTAGGTAAAGTTTGGCAATGTGTTGAAGAAAAACTACTGTGTGAAATTAGACCTGAACAAAGAGCAAGGTGTTATGACGCAATGGAATGTTAGTGTGATGTTAGTCGAGAGGAAATGATGGCAATGAACTGTAGAAAAACACGCAATGAATGAATGAGTGGAGTGGAGCATAAGGTAACTAAAAAAATGGAGTTGCTACAAAGGTGTCCTACTTCACTGGGAGTTTTCCTGAACAAGGCAACACCAAAAGAGCTTTAATTTAAGGGCAAAAATTTGGCATGAACCACAATGGCAAATAGATTCAGAATTGAAAGTTCACTTACAGCAGCTGCTGTGCAAAATTTAAGACTAAACAATGAAAGCATACCTCCATAGGATATCTTATGTTTAGAAGGCCTCTGTATTCCTGGCGAGAGAGACTAATGAGTTACAGAGTGCAATATAACATCTTGCAATATCATAGCCAGATATTATGTGAAATAAATAATTCCCTGTTTACTGCAAACATCTTCAATTATATTATCCTTTTTAAACAAAATAGTCATGTGAAGGAATTCTTTCAGTAAACTTCTCATCTGACTTGAGGTTACAATAAAATAAGACAAAGAATTTAAAGAACAGTTGCTACTTGGATGTCATTTCTGTGCATAGCACTGCAATAAATACTTAACAAAATTATATCAAAGATCTGAAGTAAAATCTTGGTATATTTATTGAAACTAAATATACATACATCAGAGCAAACTACTAAAAATGTAGACCGACAGCCCTTGGTTATAAACTAAAAAAGAGCAGCTGGATACACTAAACTATTCTGCATTTTGTGAATTTTTATATTCCAATATCTAAAAGGTATCTTGTACAGAACTAACCTCTGCTCTCTTCCCTATGAATATATCACCTTCTAAGGCACCAGCCATCACTCTGACATGTTTTGGTCTCCCAATACTATAAAACAAGTGATACATCAACCAATTATTCCAAATGGTTCACAAAATAAATCCTATCTCTAACATTTTATAATTTATGATAAAATGTTAGAAACAGGATTTATGCTATAAAACCCACATATAAGCCACTCCTGTATATAGGCTTGCACCCCTAGTTTAAGACATCCAAACTTGGAAGGCAATACTTCACATTTTTCAACTTAAGCAAGCTCTGAGTGACACTTGACACTACATAAACTCTCCTCTGATGAATGAGGATTTTATTTTCCTTGAGGAATACCTCACTCCACACACACATACATGGGTCATACCTCCAGTTAAAAACACAATCAGAACAAACACGATGCCTTGCAGGCACATGATACATACAAGCTTGGGAAATGACACTTTGGGACCTGATCACCAGCAAAACCTGCTTTGATAACTCCAGAACCCTAAAAACAAAGATTATTTTAATATTCTATATTGATTTATTAAAACACAAAAATCCAATGAATCAAGTAAATATGCTGCAAAGAATCATAACTAATAATTGATTTTTCATAACTTCTGCTAGCAAACTTTGTGCATGTTCATATCATTCCTGCTCCCCAATCATCAAATTTTCATAAATACATAGGGGTTACTAAATTATCAAAAGATAAGTTCATTGTCCCACGATGCATCTACATTCTCACTAAAGACAACAAGTGATACAAAATACATTTAGAACAGGTGTGCTTCTAGAATAGGTGTGTCTCCATCTATGCATATAATAATAAATTTGACCAAAAATCTCATATACCAACTTCAACTGAACTCTAATAATCCCATTTCAGCATTATACATCCTATTCCATGTTGGTATCACCTATTTAGCCTCGATTCAATAAATCATTAATCTAAATATATATATGAATACACCAACAAAAATATAACAAAAACTCAAAATTGCAAATTAACAAATCTTCTTTTTTGACCAACACCTACATCTACACCTTCTGGTTACTGTCCACCTTCTAAACAGAAGCTTCTGGCATGGTGACAGGAAAGAGTGGGAAGTAGGCTAATCTTAAATATGGGCCCTTAACTGGTATGTGTAGGCAGGGTAATGCAGGCACCCATTATGGGAGTGCACAGCTGAGTTCACATGTGATGGAGAATTTAGGCATTGATAGCTTTCCACTATGTATATGACAGCAAAAAGAGGACATATAAAAATAGCTTAAAAGTTTATAGAATTTCCTTTTTTTAATCTATATTGTGATATTTCTGCTGATAACATGCAGAAAGTCCCATATATAGGATTTCCAAAACATGGGATCCTCTCCTTCATCTATGACATCAGAGAGAAGTCCCATTACAAAGATGAATATTAATGGTAAAATATCCTATACGTTTAAAATATAAATAACTCCATTTTGCAGTATAGCTGCATACTTTGAGTCAGTAAAGAAAGTATCGCCGACAGTATCTTTGTGATAATTTCATTATACTACCAACTTCCCAGCGGAGTCAGAAAAAGATAAAAATATAAACTTACATTATCAATGACAACAGGCTGATTTGCAATCACACCGTAGCTGTCCATTTTGAAAGAATTTATTAACTTCTGGCTTTGTTTTTAGCACACCATTTATTGCCAGACCCTGCCCAAAACTTCGACGGCGCTGCGAAGGCCTCTTTCTCGCAAATGACATCCTTTTTATAAAGCCTCTATTTCAAAAGGCCTCGTTCAAATACCTTCGGCCTAAGCAAAATACCGCAAAATACACACATGACGTAAAGTAGTCCTGTTTATTTTCTCGGTGCTTTTCCATTATACAGAATTGTGTATCACGGCTGTACATAGCAAATCGAAGGGTGCAATATACCAAACATGGCTGAGCAACGAGGTGGCAAGCCTATCGATGATACGACAAAAGCAGCCATGATATGGCTATGTCTGTCCGGCATCATTGCTCTCGTACTTTTCATATTGTACTGGTGGAAAAATAAGCATGGAAAGAAGAGTGAGTATTGCTTTCTTACAATTTAAATTTTTTTGGTGACCTCTTCCTTGGGTGCCGTGACTTTTTGCTGCATTTGGTGGACCTATTTCATATGCCTGCAAATCTGAAGCACTTACCATATATAAGCGGTAAATACTGGCCAGAGGGTGCCCTTCAGTTCCAGTCTCCAGGCCCATTTGTCTATCTTAAGACTAAGTAAGACTAAGGGGTGAATCTCATTGCAATATATCTTAGATGACAGGCTGCTTCTGTAGCTATTGGTATTTGTGAAGCAGAGTTGTCTGCAAAATATTTGCAAAAAACTGTGCTGCTGATATTGAAAGTTACAAATATGTTTTGAAATGTCTGTCTATCATAATAGTTGTGAAAATAACTTTTGACTTATTTGTACATAAACAGAGACGCCCAGAGTAGTAATACCTGGAAATCAGAGTGAAGCAGGAGCAATGCGTTCCCAGACAGTTGGTGGTGTCAGACGGAGGCCCAGGACAGCAAGACAGAGAATGGGAACAAGACGTCCACAGGATGATTTTGATGCTGATAATGATCTTATTAATCAAGGTGCTTGGGAGGATTCTGATGAAGATGGGCTTCCAAATGATTTACAACAGCCATGGGAAGATGATGAGCCCAAAGAGAAAATGGGGACAAAGAAACTGAAAAAGATTCAAGAAAAAGCTTTGAAGAAAGAGCAAAGAGAAGTAATTGATTATCTAAATTAAATGATTGATTGTACTGTTGATTGAGTAATTGAGTGATTGTCATAAATACTCATGTATTGGACACGTCCGTGTTTATCATTTGGAGCAACATAGGCTTACAAGCATAATCAACAAGGAAGTTGCTTGACTGTGGCCTGCATGGCAAAAATAAGTAAAGCAAAACAAACCGCCTACCTTTGGGTCACGGGACTTGATTCTCCAGTCGATGATGCTTGTTGACTTGCAGCATTGACTTGATTGTAGTGACCATGACGTTTCAAAGTTTGAAATTTCAAACAAATATTGAGAATTTAGGGTAATTCACATATATGATGCAGCTGATGTGACCTTTAGTGGTTAAATTTTTGGTGTGACTAATCCAGTATGACAAATCCCACGTTTTGACTCAGCCTTGAGTCATCCTCAGTAAAGAGAAGAGGGAGAAGGGATATTCCTAAGTCTTCTTTGTCAGAAGAATCTTCAAGTAGTTTCTTGGCTTGTTCCTTAGTATGTCAATCATCATAGCTTCTTCATCTTCAACATGGCTGTGTCTGCTGTTGTAGGCAGCAATCTGGAAAATGATGTGTTTTGTTTGTTGACTGAAGACCTTTTTATGGGTACTGTGGTTCACAGATTTTTATGAAATGAGATGCATGTGGCAAAATTTCTTGATGTTGTTTAATGCCTCATGTTGTGTTGCATGCATAAGAAAGAGCAAAATGCAGGCTGTATCTCAGGTAGAATAACCTGCATCTGATACATGAGTGTATACAATAAACATAGTAATGTTGGATCTTATTGGCATGAAACTTTCAATCAGTTAATAGAACTGGACTGTTGACAGATCTATTAGGATGATTGCTTGATTTGTTGGTTTGTTGAGTAGATGCTTCATGCATTACATGATGGCAATTTGATCTGGTAAACAATTGATTGATGATTTCCATGATTATGGTTTCATGATTAATTTATTAACAGACTGATTAGCATAATGTGATTGATTGATTGATTGATTGATTGATTGATTGATTGATAGATTGATTTGCTGATTTGATTACTGATTGAATAATTGATTTAATATCATCTTGGTCATTTCTTCCTCATTACATGTTTGGTTTCATTTTCTTAAACAATTTGACTGCTTAAGATGTATTATTTAGTGGAAAAATATTTATTGATTGGTTAAATGGTTTGTTAATGTACTGGTTGATTAATTGCCTGATTGATCAATTGATTGACTGATAGCGTGAACAACAAGAAAGGGAAGAACGGAAGAAACAAGATGATTTAAGGAGAAAAGAGAGGGAAGAGGAAGAAGAACTTCAACGTTTACAAGAGGAAAAAGAGGTTTTTATTTTCTTTATATTAGTCACACTTCATTTAAGCCTCACACTCTCACAACTATGCAAATATTCTCATAAAGTCAAGAGACCTTTCAAATGCACATAGAAAAGCATTAAAGAAACCCCAAATCTGCTACAGCACCTCTGAAATAATTTGGTGTCCAGGGAAGCATATTTACTTGTTTCTTTAGTGCTTAGCATTAGAGACATGAGAGAAAATCATATTTGGTTTAGTTTGTCTTGTTTGACAAGTCTGCAAATTTTCCATGTCATTTGTGTTAGAAAGAAGAGCAGCAACGCTTAATAGAAGAGCAAGAGAGACAAGAACATGAAGAATATTTGTTACTGAAAGAGGCTTTTTCTGTTGAGGAGGAAGGCGAATCTGGAGTACTTTCTGAGCAAGAGGTATGTGATTTATTTCCTTGGATGTTCAACACTACTTTTAAAGATATAAGGAGTCATGTTGAACATTTAGTTAACCTAATGTCGTATTCTTCAAGTGGTTCTGGGATTTTTCATTCACCAAAGCTTTTTTGCTTTTCTTTTTCAGTCACAAGCCTTGTTGCAAGAGTTCATTGATTTTGTTAAGGTAAGAACTGCTTTGACTTTAAACACTTTTTTGTCATGATTTTGTGATTTTTTTGTGCCTTTGTGCCTTTTGCTATTTTTCTAAAGCAAAGCAATGTGGTTTTTTGAATTTATCACCATCTAGCATTGTAAGCAGATTGCAAGTACTGTGGTGCTAGTGGAAATGGAATTTTTTGCAGTTGATATTCCTGCTAAGGCTTATGCTATCCTGGAATTTATAACTTCAGTTTGTATTTGCTAGCTAGAGACCCATCCAATTGCATTAGTTTTAATGAAACTAATTTAAGTAAATACCTTGCATCATACTTGCCAGGCTCGCAAAGTGGTGACCCTTGAAGAACTGGCAGCACAGTTCAATTTGAGGGTACAAGAAGCTATAAAAAGACTTGAAGATCTGCAAGAGATTGGTAGAATCACTGGTATGAACATTAGATTCTCCATACATTTTGAAGCTGCAGTTTGCCATGCAGAGATTCATTTTCTGTAATTGTTTGAAAGTTCATTGATTGATTGATTGATTGATTGATTGATTGATTGATTGAGTGATTGATTGATTGATTCAAGAAATGGATTACAGATTGATTTGGGCTAAATTATTGTGTATCCCATTCTTTCCTTTCTGTCCTTAATCAAACAGCCATTCTCTATTATTTCATGATTTGCTAATTTTTGCAGACATCTTGCTTTGCTGATTACATTTTTAAAGTTTATGCAATCTTTGAAAGGACTGAAAACAGGCTATAAATTACCCTGTGTACTTGACTGGCCAGGCTGCTCACATACCCCATTCCACTGGTGCTATTGAGTTTCTACAGTTAATAGCAATTCTTCCTATGCCAATCATAGAAGCACCTTTTATCCTGACTTCCAGAAGGACCTAAAATTGTTATGGTCAGTGTTGTTGGGTTCATTGAGTCTTGTTACTTGTGATTGAAGTATGTGGTTCAAGTGGCATATATGAGAGATGTGATTTAGATGGTACTTCTGAGAGATGTGATTCAAGCAGTAGATTCGAGGGATGTGACTTAAGATAGTAGATTTGAGAGATAGGATTAGATGCTTGTTCTGAGAGATGTGATTTAAGTGGTAGTTCTGAGAGATCTGATTTAAGTGGTAGATATGAGAGATATGATTTACGTTAGAAAGTACACATGAGAGATGCGATTTAGGTGGTAGTTCTGAGTGATGTTATTTAAATGGTAGATATAAAATGTGTTTTAGGTCGTAAATTTAGGTTGCCTATTTACCTACAATGTGACATCAGATGGAAAACGCAGCTTTATTATAAATTTGAGGATAATAGCCATGACGAGCCACATTATAGATAAATCAGAAAAGAATAGCCATTTGTAGATCTTTTATTTCATTTCATTGACACATCCATGACAAACCAGTTAAGACCTAATCAACTTTTACGACAAATCCATTACGACATATTCATGTATGTTTCGGGACGAGCTTGTCCCATCCTCAGCTATAGAGTGGGAGAAAAACCTACAATGTTTTGGGAAAGTTCACATAATAATTTTGGAACCACCGATACATTAGGTAAGGTAATACACCCTGCATCTCGATTCGCATATTAGAGTTGTTTGTTATAATTTGACATCTTTATTATTACCCAGATAGATCAATCCTGTCATATCGATGACTTTTGTATTTTCTCTTGTGTTGGTAGCTATGAACTTGTAACGACTTCGTTTGTGTTTTACAGGTGTTATGGATGATCGAGGCAAATTCATTTATATTTCTCAACAAGAACTCGAAGATGTTGCGCGATATGTGAAACAGCGTGGAAGAGTGGCAATTTCAGATCTTGCTGAAGCCAGTAGCACGTTGATTTCGTTAAAAAGCTCTGAATCTGAGATAAGTAGTAAACTGTTGGAAGTAGCATGAATATATTGGAGTTATTTTGAGTTTAATATTTCTATTAGGATATAGTGAGTAGTTTTATTTAAATTGCAACATCGCAATTACATTATTTTTGTTCACTGCCTCGTGGTTATTCTTAATCGCACAATACATGGTATATCTTTGTAGTAATGGTAGCATCTGGCCCACGTCTACTTTACTGACTGGCCAGCAAAAGTTGCCCAGCAAAAGTTGCTCAATTGCAAGCCAATAAAACAATGTTGTAAAGAACATGCCTGTGGCGTGACCCTTCCACCATCGAGCTAGAATTTATAAGCTAAATAATTAGTAGATTTCTTGTACTTTTGCAACACGCACTTTAGTGTGTTTAGGACATCAGTGCTTTACATGACAAAACGATAGTTTTAAGCTATTTGTACGCATGTGCAAGTAGTTTCATTATCGTGTGTATTCTTACTGATGGCTTATGTTTTGAGCGTCCCAAATTCCTCCGCATACCATAAATCACCATTCGTTGAACATGATTCCATAGTTTTTCCTTCAAAGCTTTTTGCTTCATTTTTTTCGAAATTATCTGTCAGAAAGCACGGCGGTTGAATTGTGTTGTTTTTGCACTGCATAGTTGCTTTGAAATCAGCCACATGCACTGTAGAGCCTTTCTAAGCGTGCACAGCCCTAGCCCTCTGTCAAGTCGATATCCAAGAAATTCTGTTTTTATGGCAGTAAGGCAGAAAGTTCTATATCACTGGGAATGTATGTGGTGTAGAAATTGTGCCGTTATGACAGAATTCTTGCTTACTTCGTATTAGTTGGCTTTTTTTATGATTTCCGTTTCGGTATTTTACAACCCAATGTTAGATTCGTACTGAGGATGTAGCGGCTGCATTTACCGGTCAACTCTATTGAAATTAAAACCCCTGTAAAGGGAATTGTGGTGATAGATTAGGGGTGAGAATCGGGTTTTAATAGCTAATAGATATCGCAAAGAATCTTCTTGGTATGGCTTAAACTCGTGTATAAGGGTTTTGCAAAGGTTTTTTAAAAGCTTTGGTAAAATATACTATAAAGGTACCCACCAGTGATATTACCGGCATAGGTTATGGCTAGCGGAATACCAAAGGCCTCCCGAGCCTCCGACACGCCCCTGGCCACCATCCTGCCAGCAAACCGCACCCAAGCCAACCCTAGCACCCAAACAACGACAACAACATGAGCTTACATCCTCAACTCATGCAAAATGGCAGGCGAAGGTTGATCAGTTTACGACAAAGTTAAACAAAGTTGCCCTAGGTAGACCTATGACGATGAGCGAAAAGCTCTTGAAAGCATTTGAAGCCCTTCGTGGGCACTACAATCAAGTGAGTGCCGCAAGTCAACAAGCATCATCGACTGGAGAATCAAGTCCCGTGACCCAAAGGTAGGCGGTTTGTTTTGCTTTACTTATTTTTGCCTTGCAGGCCTCAGTCAAGCAACTTCCTTCTTGTTGATTATGCTTGTAAGCCTATGTTGTTCCAAATGATTGTCAATACTGATATATTGGTAGATTCTAATTATTTTTGGCCGTAGGTTCTTTATTGAAACTTGAATGGGGAATTGCATATATTTTTCACTGACGTATGCCAATCAAAATTAATTTCTGAAGCTATATGAATGGTTGTGAGAGGAGGAGGGGTAGTTTTAGCGACTATTTTGTAGTTACGTTGGTTCTGAAGAAACCTTCCTCTTTACCAATTATACCTTGAGTTTCTTTGGGCCCATTCTATTTAGTAGGAAACTGAAAGTTGATTTTCAAATTTTAACGAATGTGTTAAAATCCTGTTGTTATCGCTTCTTATACATCTCAATTCTCAGAAAATAATGGGTACTGTGTATCTGTACTTGGTTGTCATTTTTGTCTGGGTGATAACAATCATATAGTGTTATCTTTTATTTCCTATATTAATGTCACTGAAGCAGTCCATCCACCAATGCACCCCCAAAGACATCAATGCAACCACTTGTATATTTATCAAAGTTGGCTAATGAACTTGCATTTTTGCAGGAAAAAAGATAATCTTCTATTACCAAAGGAAAGGATAAGCCTGTGCACAATAATTGCAGACTTTTTGCCCTTTCAACAATCTATAAGGTAAATCAATAACGTTTGTGTTTTTTTCATTCCTTTATCAATACTAGTGAGAAATTAATTTTCACCCAATTTACATACCTTACACTATGCAAATAAGTGCTCATTGACTGAGTTTGCATGCATATATACATTACAGCTAAGGCAGACCTTGCCTAGACAGGCACTTGATAAATCATGGGTGCTTAAAGTGTGCTTAAAATTATCCATGGAGTATGATTTATCATGTACCAAAATTTTTGAAGTCTATTGTTAAGGAAGATCTTTTCAAGTCATCACAAGGGATGTCCCTAAAGTGATCTCTTTGTTATGACTAAAGAAGCATAGCTAGTGATTTAGTATCATTTCTTTGTTTAGGTAATCAGATATTGTCCTTTCACACAACAATGTTGCTAAACATACCCTACAAGCAACTTACACCATATACCTGTTGAAATATCAAACATTCCTGAATTGGAGTTCCTATTTATTTGCTTATGATGAGATTTTCTATGCATATATTTTAATTGCATTCTTAAAAGAGGTGCAAAATAGAGCCCTTAAAGTGTTAAAGGAGCTCATTTTTAGAAAATCTTTGTTTTACTCAGGGTAAGCTGTGATTAAGTATGTAAATTGTAGTTTATATAAATACATATATTGTATATATTTTCATTTTATTTAAAGTGCTTTATATTCTCTTATTTTGCAGGGAAAACCAAGTATTTCCCAACTTGCTATCTGTTTCAATTGAACTGCTATTTCAAGCTTGTGATGATACTGATGCAGATGTAAGACTGATGGCTGGAGAAGCTTTGAACAAGATCATAAAGGTACATGGAAGTACTTATTTCCACAAACTGTTCTGCTAGGTGCTAACATATCAGATATGTATTAAAGATGCAGTTCAGTTAGATTTATTTTGTACCTTTAAGTAACAGGAAGAATTGATTCTTTCAAGTTACATATTTAACATGGATTTAACAGCTTATGAAAATAGGTGTAACCTAGCATTTAGGCAGGTATATTGTGAGGTATCCACTTGACAATGCCCTATAGCAGACCCTGGGTAGTGCATTGTTCATGGATGACATATTACCCTTTGGCTTTCTCTGACCAGCTTGTGAAGGATTAGCTAGAAACCACAATATGGTTATATTTATAATTTTTTTTTATGCATGGACTAGGAATGTTTTATTTTTAAGTTGGTTTATTCAAGCATACAAAATATGGCTGCATAGACAGAATGACTGCCTACCTTTGGTCTATAATAGTAAAAAGTTATAATGTTTTTGCTAATTGATAACTCTTCTCTACTAGAATTTATGTGATCCAGTTTCATGTTGCTACTTATCAGACTGTGGTTTTTTCTCATATTTGAATATCTGAAGTTATTAGCTGTTTTATTTATATTTGAAACCAATGGGAGTTTCCCTACCCATTACAGCTTTGCCCATTCATTGTATATGATCTAGGGAGACTTCACTTGTATCCATCTTATTCTAAAAGAGTGTTACTGGAAAATGCCCATTCAGCCAATTGATATTCCATTGAGTTTGTCATTTCTATGCAAGTTGTCCTCTTCCTAAAAACATTGCTGAATTTAGATTTGCCAGCCAAATTTTAAAGATGGGAACATAGCACCACCACACCCCCACACAAGCTACAACCCTGCTGCTATTCCCTCTTTTCTGATATTAAAATGATTCTGTGGAAGGGAAAATAAATCAATAATTTGATTTTTTGTAGGCTTTGCTAGAGTCCAATATTGGTAGAGTGCAAGTTGAATTCTACAAAGAAATTAAAAAAGTAATTCATAAATCACATTTTTTACAGATTTGTTGCTTTCTGTGACACATATCCATTTTTTATCTCTACTCACTGAATGTATAAAAATAAAGACTTTGATATTTTGGAATATTTTGTGGCCACATGTTTTAAACATTGCTGGATATGCAATATTTAGGCTTTGATGATGATAATGCTTATTAAACTGTTTATGTTTCTTTGCTTACTCTTACCCAGTTTTCATCCTAGCTTGGTTGTCATAAAACTTCCAACAAATTTGGCAATAACTGTAGCACCATTAATGTACAGAGACTTATTTTGGCAGTTTCTTATATCACTGGTCTTCAAGGGATCATTAATATTTTATGTCATCATTTTTTGTCATTTTTGACAACCCCCTCCCTGTATTAAGCTTTTATCATTTGTTAGACCCTCTGCCTGCACTATGTCAAAATATACTTTACCCTCTCTCCCTCCTAAAGAGAACCCATCATGGAGTATGATGGTGATACAGTGAAATGCAAACAATCATCTTTATACTATCCTCAGCTTTCTTCATAATGTCTTACTTATACATATATATAAAAGGTAAGAGTCTAAGGCCCAAAGCATATAGAAAGAAAAATAAAATGTAAAAATAGAAAGAACTGAATGAGATTTAGCAGCACATAAAGACAAGGTTAAAGATGCATGCTTGTTTGCTTGTGTCATCATACCACCTGCTCTTTCCCTTCCTCCATAATCAAATATTTAAGCATTTCCTGTGACTCCTCTTTCCTCCTTCACTAATGATGTAATATGTGAATGGTCTTTATCATGCCTGGGCAAGGGTGAATGTGCCAAACCTGTATAAATGGAAGTAAATGTAAGTGTTCCATTGCATTTGGCTGTGAAAGTTGGTACTTATGCTAGAGTACTTTGTAGTTTATTTATGTACAATGTTTCTGTTAAGCCTCAAGGTTGCAATGTATTCTCATTCTTCTTGAGGTATTGCCTTGTAGTTATATGTTGTCATTATAAATTTTTAGAACTGTGTAGAAGAAAATGTGCCAAACCTCTATTGTCAGGTACATGGTGATGCAGTGACTTTTCCAAGCATAATATGTCCAATTAGTAATGTTGTTGCATCACTCTTTGGTTCTCTGATTACTTTCAGAATGGACCAGCTAGGTCACTCAGGGCTGCAATTCAAAGGTTTGCAGAGACATGTCACATGATCAGGCCACAAAAGTGCAGGTAGGTAGCCACACTATTTGCACCTTTTTGTGTATGAATTTACAGTGTATGAATTTACATTGGAAGTGGTATAAGGAAGATTGAAAGTTAACCAAGGCATGTCCCCTCAGTTCTTAATATTTGATCAATCTATCAGCAGCAGCACCATGGGTTGACTGGGTAGTATGTCCCCAGTTCTTTCCAAGATCATTGTTTTACTTTGCCAAAATTGAATAGAAAAGGTGTGAAGATGTGTGAGGTTTCTACTAAGATATAATTCGTTGTTTTGTCATATCATTGTCGTCTGCATAGCTATTTGTCACTCTTTATTATTGTTATTGTTATTGTTATAGAATTATACATTTGTTATTGTCCCCTGTACCAAAAAGTGTGGGCCCCAAAAAGCATCATCTATCAAATTCCTCCCAGTCTACAGTGGCTAGCACTAACTCTGAATCTATCAACATAAACTGTGATGACATTAAATTGCTAGGAGAGGCTTGAGTGTTTGCTTTGAAGATGAAAATGATATGACACATGACTTTTTTGATGCGGTTTACTGACAGAATTGAAGGAAATGGAGCTAGATTACTCTCAATCTAGGTTTAATCACTTTCAAATAGGTAATGTCTGCCAAGAATCTTGTTATGTTTATGTGTCAACTTTTCTGTATATTTTACTCTCTTCTTCACAAGGCCATATCTTGCAAATCTTTTGCCCTGCATTGTCAAAATTTCTAAGCGAGAAGAGGACACTGTCCAAGTGAGTTGACACTCGTTTTGATTTTTGCTAAATTTTTCAGTTTTAATCTTTAACTGACATTTTGCATTCATATATGCATTTTCAAATCTCTCCTTGAGGTCGAAGACGTCTTTGTCTAGTACTTTTTCCAAATGGGACAGATTATATAGGGATCCATACAAAGCTGACTGTCGCGCCTTTCAGTTTTACCTCAACTGGTACCGTGCGTGGTTTTCGATATCTGAATCACACAGGGTTCAAAAGGGTCCGCTGCTGTTGGCCTGTTTAGTGCTGGAAGCTTTTCAGTGCAGCTAGATTGCAGTTCCTATTTTGCTGTCTGTTTTAATCAGGAAACGCTCGCTTGTTTTGATCTTTCCAAATGTTAGAGTGTGATGACTGTAGAAAGATTGTTTGTCTTCTTCTCAGTTATGTCATAATTTCTTTTAATGAAATCTCAGACGAGTTTACGTCTTATTCTTAGGAGATCCTTGGAACGCTTATGCTGAAACTTTGTCCAGTTCTTGGAAAATTTATGAGAGAAGTAGACGTCAAAGTAAGCGGATTGTCTTAGTTCCTTAGCAAGAGAGAACAACTATTTTCATTTGAGTTTTATTTCATTTTTGAAATCTTTACTCAGTTGGCGATTCCAGTTAAATAACATGCTTTACATTAGCTTCCGCAACGATAGCTACTTACAGTTGAAAAGTTGATAAAAAGTTGAAGATATATGTAATATTTTTGCAATAATTATATCTTGAAATGTAGAAAGGAGTTAAATGTAGAAGAAAAAAGAAAACTTTCCTATACGTAGGTTTTCACTGAATGTTTTTCATATTGTTTAAAAGGACAAGTATTGTCTATGTCCGTGGTATAGCATTTTTCTCAGCATGTCACTGCTGATAAAAAGTTTAGAAGGTAGAGTATCTTATTATTTGTATTTTCGTTTCAGATTTTATTAAAGTCATTCATACAAAATTTGAAATCTGAATCTGCTATGAAGCGCAGAACGTCTGCATCAGCATTGAATTATATTTGTTTGAATTCGCGAAACCAGAATCGTCTTTACGCTTGGCTGCTTAATATTTTACTAGGTACGTGTTTGAGTTGTTCTAGTAAAGGGTTTGCATGTCAGCGTGTATCAAAATCATATGCAGTGTGTTTGAAATATGTAGCTACTATCTTTACCGCCTTCTTTGTTTTCGAGGCGAATTATTGAATATTTAGGCCCTTTGTTTGGCTTCAGATGTATAATTCAGTAAATGGCCTACTGTCATACAGTATTTGGTTTTGTATTTATTTTGCAAGTGAAAGGAAGGTGCACAGTAATTGAATTGGATGCACTGTGTGTGGAATATAGACTGGATTTGTTGGTGGCTCCTTTAGTCATGTTGCAGCCTGTACCTGTGATTTAAAATTTGGTGTTTACTTTGTGCTCATATCAAAGCACAGTTTGGGAGTTGAATCCCAAAGTGCATTGGCTGGCCGCTACATACTAACCTGGCGTATAGACAACCAAGTTAGAGGATTGTTTTACACATGTCACGTTTTGTGCCACCTGCTTTTGAAGGTCGTTGAGTAGAAAACTGCCAATCACCAGAATGCAGGGTCCAATGATTATATGCTCAAAATTTTGCAAACGTTATGCTATTGTGGAAGCATTTTGTCTCACCTTGCCAGATAACGAATATTCAACTAACATGTTTGCACTGTATGCTAAGATTGCTGTGTGATATGCTGTATTGTATATGCAGTGTAGTTATCGGCTGTGTTCTGTCGTACTCTCTATTACTATGTTGTCCTGTACGGATGTATCCTATAATAGATTCTATCATAATTCAGTCGTGGTTAGATTGTGTGAGAGAGCAGCAAACATATCAAATCGTTGCTTTCACAGATGTTTGTCTTTTTTGATTGTCCTTCTCGTCTTGTCATGATCCAAATGATAACAAGTGTTTGCAATTCCTCAACAATATAAATTCATATCAGTCAATCCATGTTCATTCAATATTTACATGTATACGACTGATTTTCTTATTCGTGCGGAAACATTTTGATAACCATTCTTATCTATTTCTCAAGGTATGGTAGTACCATTAACAGATAATGTGCCCCCACCAACGCTTCTTGGGGTGCTCCTTTGCTTCCGTCATATCATACCCCATGTTGATTTTACGGATGAAGGTAGAGACACGATGAAAGGTAGTTTTGGCTCCATCCCATCAAAATCAAGTGAGAAACAAGAAGCTTCAGATTCTGTAGATGAGAGTAAATTGCTCAAGGTATGAATCTTATAGTGGAGAGTATGTTCGACGCTTTTTTCAAGGAAATCTTTAATACACCTCAAAACGAGGGAGATCCGAATAGCTAAATTTTCTAAGAGGAACAATTCCATCATTCTCAGAGCAAAATTGACTTGAAGGAAGCAAATCATTTTGTTCTTGATCTTTATTATCTCTTGGAATTCCTCAAATTATTCTTTGGGAAAGCTTTCACTTCCTTATTTTGCTATATTTCTAAGTACATATTTGTTTGTTATTCATTCTCTCTCTGTATTACTTGTCCAGGTTTATGAAGTGACGATGTTTTGTACCAAGCATTCAGACCATAATGTAGTCAATGCAGCTTTGGAGGCCTTGAGCCAAATTCTCCAAGCGAGGCCAATTTACCTTCTCAATGTACTTCTATCTCCAAGAGGCATATTACCCACTGTCACGAGTGCATCGGGGTTGGCGGGAGGTTTGTTCTTATTAAAATTTGTTCTTATTAAAATTTGCTCCTGTATAATAGACCTTAGGTTCTCATATTACTAAACAGTGTTATGAAATAAAGCTTTCAATTCAAATCAGATAATGTTATGTTCCCCTAAGTGTTACCCATCAGGTTGAGTGTAAATAATCATTTTGAGATCTTTTTCATCATCAGCGTTTTGAAATATTTGGTCTAGGTGTAAAACTTCTCATTTCTATGTGTTTGATAGCTATATATCTTTCTGTTGCAGTGTCATTCGGCAGTGAAGTGCATTTGGAGGCACTAGGAGGCTCCGCGAGCGATTCTGGGCTAGAAGATGAAAGTCAGACTTTGAGTGACAGCAAATTTAAAGAGAGTATCAGTGACATTTCTTTAGAGAGCTCTGTTCGTTCAAAAGATTCTGTTGTTGGTGATTTCAGTGAGATTTCGACTGGAGTTTCGTCTGGAGTGCAGTCAGAGACTTCGTCTGTTAGTGGTGAAGATAATGTGGAAGAAGCGGAGGAAGAAGATGCCGAGGAAGATGGTCTGACATTGCCTAGTAGTTATAATGATGGTGGTTACGTAAATATTGGTGAAGAAGACATAAATCGTGCAAGACGACTCACCAGCGTAACTTCCGTTAGCGATATCCCAGAAAATGAAAACGAAGAACTAGATTTGGCAGAAATGGAACGAATGATGTCGATAACGAGTTACGACGCGAAAGAAGCGATAGAGCGATATTTTAACATAGATGCGATCGCCTGTTCTGGCGTGCCAATTCTTCACTGTGTACGGCTTATGTGTTCGTTCCTTTTGGCTGGTAGAGCAGGTCAAGTCTTGCCAGATTCTCGGACGCGAGTCAGTGTAAAGTTGCTGGCGTTGAACTGCTTGGGACATGCATTGACGATTTACCCGGAGGCTTTCCTAGCTCGTGTCATGCCCGATGAGGAGTCTGACGCGACAAACGAGGAAGATGCAGCCAACAGTGAACAACTTGTCAGGGATTGTTGTTTATTTACAGAGCATTCGGATCCGCAAGTCAGAGGGATGATATCAGTTGTTGCCGGACAGTTTATCAAGGCTGCTTTGTGCAAGTCTGGGTAGGTAGCGGATCTTGAAAACTACGATTTCTTTTAGCATGATAATGTGGATAGTTCTCTTTGATAAACCGGGACGCCTGCGAAACCACATTCTTACTTACGTAGACAATTTTAGTGAGCTAAACTTCCTACCATATGAAAGTGAGCTAATCTGGTTTATTGGGTTAGCAGACCTGGCACACCCGACTCGGCTTTGGTATCTAACTACTCTAGCCAGTATTATTGCCCATTTTAAGTAAGTTTGGTGACCTTGGACAACATACTTATAAGACGGTCTTATGCAGAATAGGAAATCAGCTTTAATGTTAATTTTCGAAATTCTCTCTCATCTTTTAATCTCCTTTTGTCAATTTTTGTAATTTTCAAAAGCCATTAGACATTTTTTGTCGATGTTTGTTGAAGATGAATCTTTGCGGGAAATGTACTAGGCATGATTCTGTAAGATCTTTATACAGCCTGAAATTTCGAGGTAAACACGAGCTTGGCGTTTGGCATTCTCTTGTTTGCTTCCGTCAAGGTTTTTTGGCGTAAGTCCGTGTCCTATCCTTCGAGTTTTTCTTACTTCTATAGTTAATTATTTTTAAGAATATTTTCAAAAATCTCTTTTCTAACGTGTGATGCCTATTGTACGCATTTTTGAAATTTCAGTGGTGCATATGAGAATTGGGCTGCCGAAATTTCGACAATATACTCAACAGGTATGACATTTTGAAATATCCATCCATTGGTAATGTATACTTTGAGTCTTAGATATTCTGGGACTAACAGCCTTGAAATTTCATATCGCTTATTCGAAATCTATGCCTACGTGTTTTGTTGAGTACCTTTAAGCAGTGAAAGAAAATTTCGACGTTGTTAATCTAAATTTGTAGTCATGTGACTCTTTGTGTTTTCTTCTCTTTACGTGAAAACTTTCTCTATCTCTTGATTTTGTTTTCCGTATCATAGATATTTTACCGTTGGAAAAAGTACTCCAGATTTTCCAGAACGCCCTTGAAGATGAGTCGTCAATTTCTCTTAAGATTGCTTGCGCTGCTATCAAGGTATGACAATTACGGAGCAATTTCACCCCCCTTGGTACAGTCCAAGTAAGATTTTTGTATCCTTTTGCACCAGTTATGTAAGCAGGAAACAGAGTTTTATTTTCCTTGGTTATTCCACCCTAAAAGCTGGCTGTTCTTTCCAGTCGACTGTCGACCGAAGTTAAAATAACGCTAGAGTTGCGTATACCATTGCTTTGCCTTGTCTGTTTGCCACCCAGGCCATCGTGTAAGTAGTCGATAGTCCCGAAAGAGCTAATGCACTGCTTCTAAAGTGTATTGGAATGAGAATAGAAGTAGGTACAACACTGCCCCTAAATGCCTCTATTTCATATCAGCGGGAAGTTTCTTCAATTGATTTTTAGAAACTATCTTGGTAGTTCTTTTGTATTCAAGGTTGCTTTAAATTTAGTCGTTTATAACTTTATGATAGACTCAGACTCCGTCCTAGTAGCTTGACATATTTTCCACGTTTGATAGTCTTGTGCTAGAAGTGAATTGGAAACGAACTTTATAGACTATTCGCATTGGTAGGTGAGTTTCCAGCTTACTTTTTAAGAATGATTGTCCCCCATGATCTCTGGATGAAAACGATGAGTAAATTTTTCAATGGAAGTTACTTCATATTAATATTTATCTTGTATTTTTATTCTATTTTAGGAATTTATTCTTCATTTATTTGAGAGTGATTATTCGAAGTATGCATATGAGATGATCTTAAAAGTGCTCTCTCTGAAGGACAACTCTTACTGGTTATTCAAAGTACGCTTCAAGTTCCAATTATTCGCTTTTTGGCAACCTAGATAGCATTTTGAAAGTAAACCTGTGGAGTTTTGTTAAAATCCATCTAGCACGAGGAGATTCGAATCAGCGGAGAGACGACATTCAACTTCAGCTAAGATATTTCAACATTTGTATATTACTGCCCAATGATTGCGAAGCATCAGAATGAAGCTCACAGATTGAAACCTTGAGACAATGTTTTTATTTGCTTAGTTTGATGTTTTTATATAAAGATTCTTCTTGATAGTAAAGCTTTACCTTTCTACTCTTAAGCGACTTTCAGGTTTTGTATCTGCAGCAATTTTTAGCAGGAGTAGAAGATTTGCCTGTCAAGACCTTTGCATTTTTTCTACCTTTTCTTGTCTTAATAGGGCCAAGTGCAGGCGGGTCGTAACTACCTGCTCAAACTGTTCCCCTGCACACGTAGTTTGAAATGAATCACAGTACGAGGCTCTCCTGTACTTTAACTAGATTCAATTTGCACCAGAAGGCTGTCACCAAGGTCTCGACGGTTGTTTTCCGATCCACTACATTTCTTTTCCTGCGGAAAATTTTGTAGAATTTTGCACAGAGTCATACATATCTTCTCCTGCCTCTGTTAAAGTAATGAATGACCATTTCTACCTAAGAATGTGATATTCCTCCTTATGTTATCTCTATCAAGCATTTCTTGCCATTGTCACCTCTCTCGTTTTGTTGTAGGTTGAAGTTCTAGAGTTATTCTCCCTGCTCGATTTCAGGTTTGTAGAATTCCTCATCGCTGTCTTAATGCGAAGCATCAATGAATTCCATCATTGTTTGAATTTTTCCATGTCATATCTTTTATTTCAAAATCGCCTCGTTTTTATGATTGTGCTGATGACCCATGTTGTAATGGTCGATTTTCGACGAGTGAAAGAGCCGAAGAACGATTTTAAATGTTTTGACAGCATGCAGGAACGACATGACCACTAGGCACTATGGGCACTCTTCTCAAGCTACTATCTATATTACAATGTTGCATGAGTGATGATAGTATCTGCTTTTATGTCATCTTTCTAAAGATGCCTTTGCCATTTACACATTGCATTACTTGTTAGACTCATAAATGTCATTGAAGCATACTATATGGAATATTGCAGTCAAAAATTTACAGGATACAGGGTAAGTTAAGGAATTAATTTTTCTAATGATCTTTTTAACGGGCAAGTGGCCAAGTGGTTAGAGCACTTGACTGCTGTGCGAAACGTGGATGGTTCGAGCCGAACCCTCGGATCATAGCTGGGATGCTCGCTCACTATCCACCCAGCAGCAAATGGACTTGGTGGCAACACTGGGAAGTTAAAGGCGGTGAGGAAAGGAACTGACCACCCTACCTCACTATGCCGGCGGCTCAGGGCCAGTGTCCCTCTAACGGGCACTCCCCCAACGTACGGAATCGTACATGGAACTCACCCTTATCTTTAGCTTTAATGCTCTTTTTATATGACATGTTGCTCTAAAGCAATTGAGTTAGAGTAATGAATTGATATTTCTTAAGTTATGGAATAGGTTCAGCATTATTGCTCCAGTTGATCTAAAGCTAAAAATTCATTTTCATAGTAAATATGTTTATTTTCTGTGAGTGAAATACATTTTATTTATGTATTCATTTATCAAATTCATTTTTTGTTTGCTCTTTAGTTTTATTAGAAGTATTTTAACTCCAGATTTCAAATGATGACATTTTTTAGATAGAATTTTTCAGTAATAATCATAGCACTCATGTATAATGTTTTTTTATGTTATGTACTGTGTTTTTACCTTCAAACGCTAAAGAACTCCTCCAAGTGTTTGTTTTATCTATTTATCCAGCTTTCCTTATAGTAATACTATTGCACTCGGATCACCATCTTATCTAATTGATCAGAAATCACCAAATTTTTTTGATCTTTCTCTTAGATTTCAAGCATGCAGTCTCGGTGTATTGAAGCAGTATTTGATTATCTTTCGGATGAAGATGCAAGAGTTAGGCATGGGGCAGCTAGAGCCATCGTTTGGTCAGCATTTATTTATGAATTTCATTTATTCTGGCCATTTTTTCGCATCAAATCTTCATATTTTTCAATCATTTTTGCATCTCGAAGCCTGTTTTTCTGCACAGAAATGGTTATCATGAGAATATTTTAAAACATTCTGCTTTGCAGAAAGTATAGGCAAATTCATTCACTTTATACCTGTCTCTAACCATTACGCCCAGTTGCCAAGTATATTCGAGGTGATCAAAGGATGGCCGCAATGAAAATGGTACTGTGGACAAATACGTAGTTGATTTTGTTTTCTGAATCTGGTAGTCCATAGCTCTTTGAGTTTACTTTGAGAACAGAACTGAACTCAGTACAATCTATTGAATTTGGCTGTTTCCTTTGCAGCATGATTGCGCACATGGATTTCACCAGTGCATCTGATAAAGCTTATCCTCAGAGAGTTGTTCAGCTTAAAGGTATATAGCAATCGTTGCTCTTTAAATATATATATATACATATATATACTATATATATATATATATATATAAATATATATATATATATATATATATATATATATATATATATATATATATATATATATATATATATATATATATATATATATATATATATATATATATATATATATATATATATATATATATATATATATATATATATATATATATATGAATGTATGTATGTATGTATGTATATACATATATTAGTTTGTTACTATTTCTGTCATTCTTTTTGTATATGATTATTTTGTAAATTCCATTTTTAAAAGGAGCAAAAATGGGAGATGAAATCCATAGATTTTAAACGGTACAATACATCAACTTATTGTATAGATCAGACAGTGTCATATTGTGAAACCATATGTATAAATATATATTTATATATATATATATTTATATATATATATATAAATATAAATATATATTTATACATATGGTTTCACAATATATTTATATATATATATATATATATATATATATATATATATATATAGTTATAATTGCAGAAATAATGTACATTTAGATCTCCAAAGTAAACCTCCTTGTTTATCCTGAAACCCAACGAAATTTTTCCCAACAGGGATGCCTTGATGTAATTTGCAGCCACATGTTAGAATAGTCCATCTATGAAGGACTGAATTCAGCTTCCGAATCCTGGTATACTTAATGTCATTCTATGAAATTTCCTTTTCAGCCATCAAGTTGTACCCTTATCCTTATATGCAAACTTTGTTTTTGTTAGGTTTAACTTACTCTGGGAATTTCCGTGTTATTTTTTTGGACGATGCCCATAAACGCACATATAAAATTTGCAAAATGCGAATTGATAAATTCTTGAAGATGAATTTTGATTAGAATTTATCCTGAATTGTGCACAATGGCCTACTTATATACTAGTTTGAGATTGAACAGTGAGTCTTGACAGAAAATTCTGCAGTCACGCGAGAATTTTTCTCCCGTGTTGTCATTTCTGAAACCATCTTGATTTTCTGCTCGTTGAAGGGGGAGTTCACAGGTAGCCCAGATTGTTCTAATCTCCAACGAATTGTAACGAAAGTGTCTACGGAGAAGTGTTTATATTTTTATGAACAGTTAAGGTTCTATCATAATAATCTTATAAAAGATGTTCATGTCGTCTTAGATATTCGAGGTAAAATCAACTGTGATGTCAAAACGCTTGAAGTAGTATCTATTTATCGCAAGCACAAGAAACTCTTCGATACGAATCTGGCCTATGTGATCAGAATGCTCTTGAAGAATCTGAGTTACTCTGTGACAAAGTTTCAGACGGTAAGGCCTTTGTTTTTGTAGTTTCGCATATTTGTGTATATTGTGGCTATGGTTGGCACAAATGCCTGAGACACAGCGCCTGAATCAAAGGCATCTAGTTTTGATGATGTTACATAATGAGCCTACACACTTTTTTATAGGACTTCTTAGGCTGAAAATGATATTCTTAAACTTTTTTGATTTTCAACCTAAGATATTCTTGAATTATTCTTAAATTAAGCAGCGTATGACTGACTCTCTCTGAAAAATCGCTGATCCATGTCATAAGGTTATGACTCCTAGACAGGATACTTGGAGCTCGCACTTGTTTTGTTTTCTAAAGAAAATTCAAATGAGCAAAATATCTAACCCTCGATTAAACTTGAGCCGTGCAATATTCTTAAATCGTTCATAAATTTCAGTGATTTTGGCCTTGATATTCTTATGGACTAGACCTATATTCTTTTAAAAGTATGCATTGTGGGATTAAACGAGAGACTTTTCTGGCAAGCTCCAGTTTCAACTTTTATGACGGAAAGCCAGTAGAATACAGCAGACTTAGTATCGTAGTATTTACTGATAAGGAAGTATACATTAATTCTAAAGCTTCAGAATTAAATACATTTGAAGTAGTTAGTAACAAGTTGCCCACTTTCGGGTGATCTTTGAGAGATTTCATTTTGCTTTTCTCATTTTTACCAACACCATGCTTAGTAATATCTGCTTCTAACTTAATCTAATCTAATTTATTTGCAGCATGGGTGCTGTCAAGCTCTTGCATTTATTGCGGAAACATATCCAGTCTCTTTGTCACCATTAGCATGGCAACTCTATCCACAGTGCAAAATTTCTGTTCAGAACGTTCCAAAGGAAAGAAGCATTCGGCCTCTTGGACCAATAAGAAAGCTCGTTTTTGATGACGACATGTCTTCATATCCGGGACCTTTAAGTGTCGTTTTGTCATTGCTGACATCTTCCTGGATAACATTGGATTTGCAAGCTCATCAAGAACTATTGAAGGTTAAATCTGAGTTTATTTTTTATTTTTAGTTGCGATTTTGATTACTGCTAACATAGTTAATGAATATATATATATATATATATATATATATATATATATATATATATATATATATATATATATATATATATATATATATATATATATATATTCACTATATATCATATATATATATATATATATATATATATATATATACACACTTATGTATATATATTTATATATATTCATACATTTATATATATACATATATTTATATATATACATATATTTATATATACATCTATCTATTTATATTCATATATTTATTGGCTGCCTAACTCACTGACTCAGTGATTCACTCATTCATTGACTAACTCACTCAGTTACTCACTAACAGAGTAGCTCACTGAATAACTAACTGACTCACTGATTTATTTATTTGAATTTCAGATCAGTTGTTTATCTTTAGAAATTGACTGGCTAATTCCCCCTGTTTTAGTTGGCTGTGAATATCCTTTGCGGAGGTTCCGCCACATTTGTGCGCCAGATTGCTCAAGAGCGAAAAGAATCTGGAATGACTGAGGATGATGAAACTTTTGGGACGGTGAAAGATGAACGATGGCCAATTTTGAAAGATCAACAGTTGAACTCGATTGCAACTAAGCTGTTTCAGCACACTGTTAGGTAAACATTTCTGTAGTTTTTATTCCATAAGTTCGTCCTGTTTATTCTCACGATAGTATTTTTCCTACATTTTCTGAAGTCTTGGAAAAGTTAAGAAAGTTTCAGTGCTTAGCAAACAAATGCTTTTTCTACAAGAAACGTATAGTCCATCCGCCCTATATGAAGAGACCAGCCTCATTCTTTCTTCGGCGTCGACCGCTGGTCGGTATTTTACCAATGGGTTCTAATTTCTGACAATAAGTATTATGTAATGTTCAATAGATTGTGGCCTGGGAGTGTGTTTATGTCATAGAATCCAGAAGTTGTCCATCCTTGTTTTACCTCAGGCTCTCCGCCATACTTTTTCTCACCCTCATCACAAGTGTGCATGATTTATTGAATAAAGGTACTGGTACTTTTTATGTTTGGTTCTCATAGCCTCTTTTCATCTTTTCTAGATTATTGTGCATTTGTATGCATGTTATAGACCAGACAAGTCCATCTTCAACGTCATCAAAGGTAAATGAAATGCGAACAATTATTGCCAGAATATATTATAAAGAACAGAAAGTTTGTTGTTGATAAAGAGTTGAGATAGTTCGTGTTTTCCACTTGATTTGTAGCTGTTGAAAGAACATAATGTTATCATTTTGTTTTATTTCATGAATGATCTTGAAGTAATTAATGGAGGGAGAAATCATAGGTCAGAAGGAACACTTATTGCATACAGAGGTGTTTTAAAGAAAGGAAGGAAAGGAGAATGAAAAAATGACGAACATAAATGGACCGAGCAAAGGAATGACAGATATTGACTTTAACAAAAGGTGAATGAAAAGATGTACAGTAGATTGGCAGAGTTGAATGTTGAAAGAGTGGGTTTTCCAGGATGGGAAGTTAATCAAAATTTGATAACATTGAATTAATGAATGAATCATTGACTCGATGAATGATTGAATGAATGAATGAATGAATGAATGAATGAATAATGAATGTAATCAAAATTAGATAACATTGAATTAATGAATGAATCATTGACTCAATGAATGAGTGAATGAATGAATGAATGAACGAATGAATGAATGAATGAATGAATGAATGAATAAATGAATGAATAATGAATGTGAATGTAGGTCGGGAAAGTAAGCTAGAAGTCAGCTTTTATTGATGTTCAGTATATACCATTTTATTTTCATACAATTTTTTATTTTTACTTCTTTTGATAATGGTACTTCTCTCTAGTTACCGATTTCATTCGCTGGCAAAGATAAAGACAGGTCTATGTCAACGACAGCTTTACCCTCAGCAGGATCCATTTCTACTCCAGTGAGCTCTAGTCCCCAGTCCACACCGGTCAATACATCACCTCGTAAGTTCCTTATGAACAAAAATTTACACAAGAGAGCACTATCGGATCAGGGTTCGATACCAAGTGGGGAAAAGTCAGCTCAACGTAAGGCATCCGATGGTACATCACCCCAAGCGACGCCAGAGTCTAAGCAAGATACAGCGTCGTCAACATCAGAAAAGCTTGGCCACTTTTACACGATACCACATATGATGAAACTATATGAAGTTGCCAAAGGTGCATTCAAAACATATCAGGTAAATGGAAAAAAGTATTAGGCAAACACTTGTTATTAGGCCTAACGGCCTAACGGTACACTCATTTTTTTTATAAGCAATTTCAACTCGGGCTCAGTACTAAAAATTGCTTAGCTGGAAGGAAAATTTGAGTACTCAAAATTGCTTAGCAATTGCTTAATTTTTTGTTCGTGTTTTTTGAAAATAGATTAGAAAAAGGTAAATATAGGACCATATACATGTCAGAAGGCACGATAAATTAAATATAAGTAAAAAAAATTAGCGATAGACTAAATACTTAAATAAATCGCTACATATTACTAATTATCAGACTTCCTGCTTGTGGTTAACGAAACTGAAAACGGTTTGATAATTGGTAAGTATTGAAAGTCAACAAGTATTGAGGGCAGATACCGCTTGCACAGGTTATTCCTGTTAATAAGATGGTGTCAGTTCACATTTCCTGTCAAGTACTGAAAATACAATTTTTCAAGTTGCTTAGCAGTCTTCAATCCAGTACTAAAATTGCTTAACTTTTTGCCTTGCCGAGTACTGCCTTGCCTATAAAGCAGTTGCTTATAAAAAAATGCGTGTAATGGAAAAAAGTATTAGGCAAACACTTGTTATTAGGCCTAATGGCATTTGCTTCCTCTGCCAAGGAAAGATTCAGTCACCGTGACAATATTTCCCCAAAACTCATCTTTCTTCTTTATGGTATGTTCATATATTCTTTCTTATGTCTTGGCCTATGGGGGAGGGGTGGCAGATATATTCGTTTGGCTAAATTTTATGCTAAATTGTATACTTTTCAGTTTAAGAAAGCGGTGTATATCAGTCCTAAAATTTAAATGCTGAAGGCTCCACCCTGCAGCTTTTCACACACGTGAACCACCTCTACAACCTCCCACACCCCGCAGCCTGGTTCCTCCAATTTCCTTGGTTAACTGTCTTCTAATTTAGTTGTTTCTCATGTTTTTCAATCACTTTAATCACGTAAATATGGTTTCTGTCGATAGATTTGAGCATTTTTTGTTTCCTGTAGGTAACATCTGTTTCGAAGAAAGGGGAGAAATTCAAATTATTTGTGCGAGGTGTTTTGGAAGCATTTGCTTACCAATTAGAGCTTGCTTCTTTTGGAGAAGTCGGAAATGTGAGTAGGACGCATCAATAGCTAGCTTTTTTATTCATAAGAATGACTGATTTGATCACTAATCATAATCAGAATTGTCATAATCATTAATCATCACTGATTATCAGTCAATATTAATCATCATCGCCATGATCTCCATCCTCATCACTATCATCATCATCAGCATCATCATCATCATCATCATCATCATCACCATCACCATGATCATCTTCATCACCATCATCATCATCATCATTATCATCATCACCATCACCATCACCATCACCATCACCATCACCATCACCATCACCATCACCATCAATCATTTCAATCTATAATCATTAATCGTTGCCATCAATAATTATCATTATCTCTATATTCGTAGACGGCAGATGAATTTTTGGAATATTTGATGTCTTGTGTCAAGATTGATGCTGAGCAAGCATTTCTTGCAGTCCAACAGGTTGCTACTCACTTATTTTCTGCTTCTTCAATTTCCTTTTCCTGCTCGTCAACTTAGATGATGAAAAATTGATGAAAAATAGCTTCAAATGTTATATTTAATGGTTGCCTCTTATCATCTAATAGGCTTCGGAAAAAGCCCAGGAATATAAATTTACTTCTTTTCTTTCCTTTTCATCAGCTGCTGAAAAGTCTTTTTGGGACGAATGTCGCGAGCCAGCCCGAAATGTACCATCTACCATACAGCACAAAACACCTCGTCGAGACACGTGGTGACCCGACGTTTTCCATTGACGCACCTTCGGAGCCTCTCAAGGACGAAAAGCCTCCACTGGAGGCAATAACTCTGTTTGATACAATGATAAAGGAACCATGTGGCTTGTTTGAAGCATCATTGCTTGCCGGCCGACAATTGGAGCAGGGGTCTCAAGATGTTTTCAAAAAAGCAAGGTACATATTGTAACTTGCTTATTTGTGTTGTCTTTTCACAGGCATTGTTAGTCACTTGTGTGACGTGTTTATTCTTGAATAAGACACATTTTTGGTTAAAGTGAAAATAACTTTCTGTACAAACAACTTTCTAAGACATCCCTCCGAAAGGGTCAAATCACATGCCCTCACATTGATAGGTCGGCTGGCCAAGACCAGTCGAGACTAGTCAAACATGGCTTGGCTTGCTCCAGCTGATTTTAGGTAGCTATTTGAATTTCTATGAAGAAAATGTAGAGCTGGGGATTTGTCTTTTTGGGTACCATATTGACATATGTTAAAGACTAACAATATTTTTGCTTTAATTAACTGAGGTGCCAGGTTACGTATTGCAATCTTTGTGATATTTCCTTGCATTGAGTCTTTATCACATCTTCTCATAAACTACAAACAGTCAGATTTCTTGAGCAATTATATATTCCTCGATGAATCACCATTAAATTTTATTTCATTATAACTTATAATATTGTATCGTATTATGTTATACAGTATTTAGTCATATCTTTTATCCATTGTATTGTATCACTTTGTATTGCCCTGCATCATATAGTATAGAGTTGTATTTTACTCTTTTACAAAATTTCAATATTGTATGAAAAATAATAAATGTACTACATGTCTTTCTGTCTTTTCATAAAATATTGAAGTTCTGTGGCATGAGAAGTTTAATCACAACTATTATTATATTCTATTTTATTGTATTGTATGGCAATGTGTTGTAATGTATTTTTATGTGTTGTAATGTGTTTTAATATCTTTTAATGTGCTGCAATGTATTTTAATGTATTGTAATTTGTTTTTGTATCTTGAAATATGTTATAATGTCTTGTAATCTATTGTAATGTATTTTATATCTTGTAATCTATTGTAATATGTTTTGATGTCTTGTAATTTGTTGTAATGTATTGTATTGTCTGGTAATGTCTTGTAATGTTTTGTGTTGTTTACTATCTCGATATACTATCTGCATTGTACAACATTATTAAGCTTTTTTTGCCTGGCATTTCATGGCCGGTTTACCTTTCCAGTCTTCAATCATTAGTAAAGGTACTTTAGTTTCATTTGCTTTGAGACCATTCTAATTTGTCATTTAATATTTTGCCAGATCTTCAACGCTGAGTTTCTTTAAGAAATTCAAGAAAATTGCTACCCCGCAGAAACCTGTGTCAAAGCTAAGTAAAGAGAAGGTATGTACAGTATCTTTGGAAAATTTTAGAGGAGTTAGTATTATTGACAGGAAGTGAAAGGATTAACTACTTAAAGATGTCAGGGCATGCGTCTCACTCTCAGTTTGTAGGACTTTGTTTGTTAAGTTTATACTTCTTGTGTTTTAGTTATCAACTTAATTATATCATATTGGTTTATAAAATGCAATACTGGTTAGATATTTATCTTGATAATATTTTATGGCAGTTTTTCTGTTCAAAGAGTGGGAATTGTTGTCAGAATGAATTAACATTCTTAAAGCTTAAAATCAAATGAATTTGAGATTCATTTTCGTTGGAAGTTGATTGGTTTCCAACACTTTGCTACTATTCTGGTCATATATCGTTTGAACTGTAAAGTGCTCTCTCAATAACGGTCTGTTTCCTCTCTCGTTTTAGCTATCGTCCATTCAGTCTTACATCCGACTGTTTGAACCTTTAGTTATACATGCGTTGAAGACATACACTATGACCAGTAGTCTTGAACTCCAGTCTCAAGTTATTCATTTATTGGACCAACTAATTCGACTCAGAGTGAATTACTCGTTGTTAGATGCTGATCAGATCTTCATTGCCTTCGTTTTGAAACAGTTTGAATTTTTTGAGGCTGGACAAATCGCGTAAGTTTTTTATGTAGTCTTGTTCATACTTCGTTATATACCACTACTGACCTTTGACATATGACCGATGATATTATATTCATGTTCTGTGATTGATAGATTGCAACTTTGAACTGCAACCCATGATTCTTGTCCTATGAGTCATAACTTTAAGCCAAGGAGATGAGATTCTTTGATGTGTACAGCTTTCAGTTTGTCGCTTTCATTCATACCAAGTTTTATTTGCATTGTGCCCTTTAAATTCGTCTCATTTCCTTTTCTTTGTGTTGTGATGGTACAAGTTATTTTACCTCAGCTCTTCTAATCAAAGAGAAGCTCAAATTTTTGCGGTCCGACCTATATCGTGCGATCCATTTGTTTTTCGGAACCAGTATGCAATCAAAAATCTAGTTTTGAAAAAGATTGAAAAAGGAGTGTTATTTAATAACTTGAATAACCGTTGCTATTTCAAACTAAAGCCGGACTATCAGCCATGATCAAGGAGAAATCCATGAACACTAATTGCGAAAAGATTGAGCGCATTTGATGCATGTGACTTTATTTAATTCACCCTTTCTTATATATTTTAGGAATCCGAGCATGATTATTCCAGAAATGTTCCAGTTTTTAGTTTTGCTATCGTATGAGTGTTTTCAGCCGAGATACAGCCAAGCAAAGTCAATAATCGTTATGCCTCAAATCATACAACTGTGCGATGGTATTATGGCCTGTGGACAATCACCTACGACCCATGGTTAGCTATGGTTGACCCTTACATTCAGTCGTATTGTTTATTGTTTATTTGTTATACATTATTGGTGAACCTGGATAGGCCTATTGCCAAATGCTCTTGTGCAGTCACCAGTACTTGTTACTGGAGGCGGGAAGTGTTTTTATGCCAAATATGGGGAAAGGACATGATATTATTGTCAATGTTGTTCCAGTCTCTTTTTGCGATCATCTTGTACTGTATCATATTTGCTACATTGGCAGAGTGTTCCTGTTCCCTTGCGTTTACACAGTACGTGTACGCAGTTTCAGATGTGTAAAAGTGTGCATCGGACCACGCCTTCTCGTTTAAGTGCATAGCTGATCCCGAACACTTTTTCAGATCAAACATGACCCCTGCACAGATGGTAAGGGGGTCTGCGTGGGATGATATGTAAATGTTTCTGTTTATGAATTTTATTTATTTTTTATTGATATCTTTTATGTATTATCTTTACTTTCAAGTTCCTGAAACAGATTTTATAACATGTTTTTTTGCCTCCGTTGCATAGCTATTCCTGCTCTAAAGCCGGTGGTACAAGACCTGTTTATATCAAAGAACCAGATACGAGCAGATACTGCGAAGGAACTTGATACTCAAAGAGAGGTTGCATTTAGAATGCTCCTCCGTTTGACACAATACCCAGAAGTGAGTGTTCACTAAACGTTACTGATTTTGACGTAATTTCGTATATGATTGAAACATTGCGCATGCCCAATTGCTTCGTAATACTCTCTTAATAGTTGCCAGACCCATTCGATTTGGTATTTTGCATATACAAAACTAAGTTATTCAACTTTTTTGCATGTAAAGTTTATCATCTGACTTATATCTTTGTAAAGGGGTCATGCCTCTTGGCTGTACACTTCACCCGTGGATTCTGTGGAGCTATGTTGTATTAGCCTCTGTTCTAATTTATTGTTTTGAAACTCTACCGCTGCAGCATAACAGAAGTATGCAAAAGGAGGATGGCTGTTACCATGACACAAACAGCACCTTCATATGTTTGATTCAATTTCCTTTGCTTTGAAGTTTCCTGTGACTTCGGTATTATTTCAAATTTGAGCTTCAGACTGTATGGCACCTAGGAGGTAGCCAAAAACAACCGAATTTAAGTTTGGGATTTCGGGGTGTCTAATGTGGAATTGTTTGGAGTTAGACATATATACTTGTAATAGGATGGACTAATTTGGCTATAGCTTATGGTTTATTTTTTGTTGTTTATTGTTATCAGTATCAGGCTTGGAGTTTCTTTTCGTGATTATCCGTATTTGGGACTAATTTTATTTAACAAGACAAAACTCTGGATTTCATTCTTCTTCACGACACGAAATTCTTGTGATTCAACAAGATGAAGCACTCTGGCATTCAAGGAAGTCATTTTCATTTTTAGGTTCTAGAGCTGATGTCCTTAGTTTTGGAAGGCTCAAAAGATGACGAAGAGAAATGGAAGCGTTTCTCAAGACAGATTGTTGATGTTCTTTTCCCACAACTTTCTAAGCTGCAGGTAACAATATATTGCAACCAGAATACTGTAGATTTAGTTTTGTAGCGGTTGAGGGTATTTCTATAGGAAAAATTATTTGCTATCAATAATCCTTTAAGACACGAAAAATCTTTAAAACTTTTTTCTGAATTTTTAGATTCACCTTGACTGTGAAAACCACGTTTCAATTCTGAACCATTTACTCGATTCGTTGGCTCCCATCGCCCTCAGGCCGGCTGATGTTATCTTGAAGGCTATGTTTGCTTCAGTTCATTTGGTAAGAAATACATCGGTGTTTTAACTTTGTTTTGTTTTTGTAGTATGTACTTTCGGGCAAAGGCCCTGAGGCGAGTAAAAAAGCCCCAAAGAAAGAAGAAAGAGAAATGTTAAGTGTGTGTGTGTGTGTATATATATATATATATATATATATATATATATATATATATATATATATATATATATATATATATATATATATATATATATATATATATATATATATATATATATATATATATATAATCAAGTTTGTTGATGTTAGATTTGAAGCAAAACAAGTTGTAGGGCTCGTGCGTGGGAGGAAGTGGATTGCAGGACATTCCATAGTGGACACGTTCTTGGAATGAAAAATGATTTGTGGGATAGAGTTCGTGGAATAACTGGCATAACTTGGAAAAGGTGGGACTGGGTAGAGTTTTGGAGGTATTCCTAATTCTTGATTTCCAGGGAGCAATGCCTATGAAAGTATGGATTGAAAATTGTGCATTTGTAGACTGTTGCAAGTTTCTGCTACCATTCTGATAGCCATTAATACGACCGTGATTTTCAAGTCCAAAAAACTCACAAGATAAGTTTACCTAGAGATCCAAGATCTCAAGCTGTTTAGCTAGAAATAGCCAAGAGTTGCACCTACCCAAGCCTTGACTAGAATTTACAAAGAACAGTTTCCAATTGAAAGGAGCTTTCGCGTGGAACGAGATCCCAGAACAACATAGAAACTGCCTCTCTTTAAATCGCTGCAAAAAGTAAATGAAGCAGTTTCTGAGAAGCTGAGATGGGTAGTAGCAATCAAGCACGTCCCCTAGGAAGAGCAGCATTTTACTTTTTCTTTTTAATTTTCAGTTTTGTCAGTGCTGAAAGGACATCGTGCTTAAATATCTTAAATATTTACTTATACTAGTCATTCTGAAACGGTATTGTGTGTATTTTAGGAAGTGTTTTCAAAGGAATATCACATGTTCGTTGAATAGGGCACACTCTCTCACTTGGAATAAATTATCGTTCTCCCCATCATTCACCATTGACTTTTCGTCCTGAAGAATTGCCAGTCATTTTCCCGCTTTTGTAGATTGGTGCCATGTTTTTGCCTTAACTCCTGTTGTCAGATTTCATAGTTGTAGACATTTTGTTGATAGCACTTCTTCAGCGATAAGTGCTGTTCTATTTGATTTGTCTCGTTTTAGTGTATGGATCTGAATATCTTGTCAAAATAACTGTTGGCTTATCTATGTGATATGGCCTCGCTTTAGGGAACAATATAGCTGGCCCAGATGGACGCAGATCTACCCGATTTAATCTTAGTGAGCAGGCAATTTCCTGATGCCACGTGCTTTACAGCGTCGGATTGGCCCCCCTCGAAAAAGTCCCCTCGACCAGCCCCCCTCAAATAAACCCCTTGCTAGAACTTCAAATTATTATATACCCCTCTGTCACAGAAGATGATGAAGACCTTGTCACATACTGCTGTTTATATTCATAACAACCTTCTTAAATTATGGAGAAAAGAAGTTTTGAAATTTTTCTTGTATGTGCCTTCTGTCAGATAGTCTTTAACCCCCCTATCCCCGAAAAAGTCCTCCTTTCGAACTAGTTCCTATCCAAAAATATAAGAGATATAAAAAATGGGTTAGATAAGAAAAATATAAGCTCCCAGGGGGGGACTACGTGGATTTACGATATTATGATTTCTGTGTTGTAGACATCATTGATTGACACTCTGAGGTGGTTGTGCATGATTCTTGGCCTTGCTAGGATCCTTATCACTCAGAACAATGAGGAGATTATGCTCGTCAGAGTGTCTCAGCTTGGAATCTCAAAGCACAACCCGTGCACCCTCGTTGTCACACAAGAGGCTGTCGAGGAAACAACAGACAGCAAGAGTGAAA
Organism: Mastigias papua; assembly: GCA_964019165.1. NCBI lineage: Eukaryota > Metazoa > Cnidaria > Scyphozoa > Rhizostomeae > Mastigiidae > Mastigias > Mastigias papua. The sequence goes on along the minus strand of OZ025284.1, from coordinate 1,290,868 downwards.
ATGATTCTGCTGAGTTCTATGCGAAATTTTTTATACATGCCACATGGGTCGCCTGCAATGAATTAAAAAGATATATTTACTCAACAATTTGCGATTCAAACAATTTGCTATCTTTGGAGAGATTGATGCAGAGACTTCTGATAATGTTTTCTGCGATCCTGAAATCAGGTATTTTTCAATGAATTGAACAGTTGTATATATATATATATATGTATATATATATACATATATTTATTATATGCAAGCGTTCAGTAGCTACAATCGTTAAATATTGTTTTGTAATGCTACATAGTTGAGAATATCTATATATTATCGAAAAGCCTCCTTTTCAAGTGCATACTCTTCGAATAATTTTGAAGACACTTTTTATAGGTATAAATTGATTACCCATTCTGCCGTTTTTTATGGGGAAATGGTTTCATTCGAATAGCTTTTGGTCTCTAAGCAATTTTTAGCTACTTTACTTTTAATATCATAACTGGTGGTGTGTGTTCTTATATTTTCAATAGGAGTTCTGTTGCTGTGTATAGCGGCCGATCAAGGCCCTAATCTGATTTATATCCTTTTTCAGAGAGATTCAGAGACATCGCGTTGGCTGCATCGAACTTTACCCATCAATTGAACGTAAGCAGTAGCCGAAATACCGAAGTCTCATGCTCTATCATGGCCATATCGCAAACGCTGAAACAGCTAAGACAAAATTGCCCGTCTTTGTTATTACACTGGTGTAACCTATTGCGACTACTTGGCTTTGAGGATACTGCATGGTGGAATGACTTGTTTACATCTGTCAAGCTTACCCATTCAAATCAGAAATGGAACTGGGCGTTTGATATTACTTTCAACGGATCACTCCTCATTTATTGCTCGCTTTTGGCGGATTTGTTCCAGGTTTGTTTTACAATAAAAGTACATAGTTTTGTTTATTGTGTACCACGATTATCTTTCTATTAAATGTTCGCTTCATCTTTACTTTCCTTCGTTCGATAGTCTTATCTGGTGGCGTTCGTCATGGTTTGGAGTTCTGTTGTAAAAATCCATTCCATACTTATGAATTAATGGCACAAACCAGCTAACGGCAGAATTGAGCATCATCACTAATAAACCGTACGAAAGTTCCTCCACATTCTTGCTCATCGGACTAGGGCGACCCTCTATAATAAACGTAATCATATATAAGGAGACAAAAATGCACTCTTTGTAAGAACCAGATAATTTTTGCCGAGGCTAGATGTTCTTAATTTTTTGATAATTTTAGACTTGCTTGTTTTTTGATTTTTCTGACCTCAAGAGTCTGTTTTTTGCAAATATTCGAGGAACTTTTTACAGTATGTGCAGGCTCTACTCGGCTTGCCAATTGTTGACTCTGAAGCAAAGAATGCTGGTATTTATTTACAACATCATCAGAATTTGTTTGCGAAAAGAAAATGTAAGTAGCTGGGTGTTTGTGAAGATTCACATCTTACGCTGACCATGTTCTATCAGTGTCGTTGTTTTTGGCAATCGAGCTTCAATGTTCTTATAAGTGTGGTCTTACAAGAAGTGTAATGGCATCACATATAATAAGCTGCAATGGGCAGAAGTCTTTATCGTTCCTTGGTGCCAAGCTTTGAAATGAGTTGAATAATAGCCAAAAAGCACTTTCGTTCTTTAGCAGCTTTCATAAATCATTCTTTCATTGTTAGCAAGAACATTTCTTGTATATTCGTAATAGTTATATCGATGTTCATATGTTGTGAGCAAAAACTATGAATATGTACTGATGTGAAGTTTTTCTTTTTTTATATTTGTTTTTAGAGTTAGACTTTATAGCTGAAATGTAGAAATGAAACTGAATAGAGGAGCAGAAATAAAAGTGGAGGTGCGGGGTTTCGAACCCCGGGCCTCTCGCATGCAAAGCGAGCGCTCTACCACTGAGCTACACCCCCGGACGTCGAAATGAATGGTCAAATCAAAATTTGATTTTAGAGTAATGAATTGGTACCTGTGCAAGATGCCCGCATCGTTGCTATTCTATTATCTTGTATCTTGTATCGGTATATAAATCAACGAGCCCTGCATTTCGATTTATATCTCGTAGACACGACAAAAGAAAGATATAGCTGTACTCAACTCCTTACTGAAAGAGAACATGACAAACATAGTCAAATTTTATGAAGAACAACCAGTGCAAGAGTTGCTCAGGTATTTTCCCTGCATTTTGTCTACATCACTGCACTTCTCTAACTAACAGAAGAATATATTTCACTGTTTAGAGCCGAAGTCACCAGTAATTCCTGGTATATGCTCGTAGGGCATAGCCCCTTCTCTCTTCTCTGTCTGTCCTCGTTACGATTCGAGTTGTTTTCTCACTCCTTAGAAAGCAAAGCTGTTGTTTGTTAAATCTTAGAATATGTTTGACATGTTGACTATTCATTTCTTCATTTATTTATTGTTATATATGTATTGCACGTTTTTGTATGAAAGTTTTTTGACCATGTTAATATTGTCTTAGCTTTTTAGTGATTTTGGTACTAAAACTTTCTTGAAACTTTTTCAACAAGAATATTTGAGTGTGGAACACTACAGTATCACAAAGACAGACAGACAGACTGACTGACTGACTGAATGACTGACTGACTGACTGACCGACCGACCGACCGACCGACCGACCGACCGACCGACCGACCAACCGACCGACCGACCGACTGACTGACTGACTGACTGACTGACAGACAGACAGGGGCATTACACAGAGATAATACTGGAATGCATAGATCAACACTGGAAAATGTATGTACAAATATAGGAGACCATGGGCTTGCGTAAAATTGGGATTTTAAATGAAAATAACCTAATCGACTTTGTTCAGTCTCAAAAATGCAGTATTGAGCTTTCTTTACTTTTTAAGCAGCCGAATACTACTTTTCTTGCATTTATTTATTTCAATCATTCAGTCTTACGATTTCATCATGAATATACAGATATTTGTAACAAAGTCTTTTTGAATAATAATCTTTGACTTGATGGTAATGTCAAAGTGACTGTTAATGTCAATAATTTTTACTTCCAGCTTGTCTCATTTGAGTTCTGAAAAAATTTTCCTCTCTTACTTAATATTAGTTTTTGTCTATTCGATTTGGATCTTTGAAACGCACCGACCCATTTTGCAGGACCATCTACGATGACCCCAGCTTCAGTGGTTCATTCCTTGACTGCGTTTTCGAACTGTGTGCAAATGTTAAGGTAAACCATTTTATGTATTGAAGATAAAGTGTATCGTCTATGTTTTTACTGGTATCAGTAAGAAGCCAATGTTTCATATTCTTTTTTCACGGAGCATACTTTGTCATCAAGAAAGTCAAGCTGTTCTAGTCAATTTTTGCTTCAAAATTTTGATTGCCTTTTTTCTTCATAATTTTCTCCTTTATTCTTATTTTCTCTCCACTTATTCTCGTTCCTTTCTTCGACTTCTCTATTTCTTTATCTTTTTCCCATCTCCCATTCTTCTTTTCGCTCTTTCATTTTCAATGCTTGCTCTTCTTCCCTTCTCTTTTGCTTCCATTTTCCCCTTTTCTTGTTGTATTTTACTTTCATAGCCATTGTCTGTTTCTCTTTTTCTTCCATCTCTTCTTCTCTCTCCATTCCTTAACTCCCCCCCCTGATTCCACCAGAGAATGAAAACCTGTGGCCAGCTTTTGGACGGTGTAGGCGATTTATTAGTGATGTACGGGACGGATGGTGTCTTGAATTGAGAAATTCTACCGAATGAGACAACCATTTAACCATAAACAGTAATGCTGCACAGAATGAGAACAAAAGTTATCAAGTAGCTTTGTAATACTAAAGTATGTATGTCAGCGTATGCCACATTATCTTCTTACTTCCATTGTACTAAAGGTTATTTTTGTTTACGATTGAATATATTAGTGCTGCTTTCAAGTTCTTTTTTGCTAGCTTTTTATCGCTGTTCCTTACTATGCAAAATTGGACTTGGCAGATGTTTTTGATTTTAATTATGAGCTTATTGTTAGATCTGTCTTTTGCGTTAGACATTGCTTTACAAGTTACTTTCGGTTTTTAGTTCCTGGAAAAGAAACCTCTGATGGAATTACTTGAAAATATCCACCCAAACCAGTCGAGTTCTGTATTACAGTTCATTTTGGCCAGAGTGTCGACTATACGATCATATGGTGTCGCACGATATGCAGAGACAATTGCCTGCAAAAGATTAGAATACCTTCAAAGCCTACCCGCAAACGTGAGTTGTCGTTTTTCCATGGCCGTCCGAATACTTATTCGGTTTCATTTCGTGTCCCTATGTTTTTAGCTCTTGAGTGAAAAGGGAGAAGTCAGAAATGTTGTAGGGAAGCTAGAAATGGTTTTGAAATTTAGGGTGAATACTTATATTAGTCTTATGGAGGGGGGAAATACACAATTGGGGGGGAATTTGTACCTCTTCTTCTTCTTTTTCTGTATTTGATCAAAATAGTGCAGTTCTGTCAATATTAGAATACTCACAGCCTGAATTTTGTATCATGTGGTCCATTGTGGCGATTTAGAAGACTCGTTGAATATCGATAGCAATTTGCCTTACAATAAAGAATATGTTACAAGATTTTCTCAATGATAAGTACCAAATTATGTTGTTTTGTTTAGTATTTAATATAACATTCATTTGATAATAGTCGGAGATTTTTTTTAGGAAAGATTGAAATTGCTGCCTGAGAGCGAGTTGCAAAATTTCAGTAACTGTAAAGAAAATGCCAAGAGGTAAAAAGATATTTTACAGCTCCTGTACTTTCTTTACTTTTGTCATAATCTGTTCATTGCAAGTCTCAATTTGTGTCTTAACATTTGCTAATCGTCTTTTCTCTCTTCTCATGATATAATCCCACTGGCATCTTGTTTGTCTTCTTTACCCTCATGGCCTTTTCTCTCGCCTTATCTGTATTCTGTTGTGTAGCAATGTTAGATCCATAAATAGTTTGTGTACTTTCAACATCAATATTTTTAAATTTTATTTATGTATGGACTTATTCATCTCAATTTGAGGATTTGATCCTACTTGGGCAATGATTCTGCCAACACTGAGTGACAATCATCAAGTTCCTATTTGAATAATCATGATTGTTTTATTATTTTCAAGGCCTATGTCTTTTATGTGATAATATATTTCTCCAAGTGTAATGTTTTACTACCGCCAGTCCCATAAGTTGGCCTTCTTTCATCTAGTTTCACCTAAGTAAAATCTTTCAAAATTAGTTTCGTGTTGTTTTTAGTTGCGACTGCTCTGTTTTTGTCATTTTTCTTAGTGTCCTTACATTATTTTGCTTTCCAGATTTCCCCGGCTGGTTACGCTGATCAACAAATCTTTGAGTAGACGACAGCCAGAACCCATTGAGTCAAAGTTAAGAAGTCTCTCACACCCTCTTGATGATATTAGTGTCAACCTGAATGACTACATGGCAACAAAGGTTTAATCAGCAGTATTTTGTTTTGCCTACATTGATCCTTGAGGATATATGGACATTTACTGTATTGTCATTCTTCCTTTCTCTCATTTCTGCAAGGTTTTCTCTCCACTAATATCTCTTATTCGCAGAAATATTTTTTCAATGTTCACATTGCCTGCTGTGCCAAAATTCGTACTCCTGTTGGATGTTGTCACATTAAAACCTTGCTGACATCATTAAGAGCCGTTGTATCTTTATATGTGGCAGTTTATACTTCATACCATGAGTAGTAAGTACGCGGTCATAGCTGGCATTGGTTGTGTTTCAAAAAGAAGTTAATAGTAATGAAAAGAAGGAAAAATTTGGGGAACTTTCCTCTTCTGGTTTTCTCTAAAGTTATGTGGACTTTTTCCTGGAAACTCACATATTTGCATCTTAGGAATATAACTTGAAGTGTCTGAATTTTTTTTTCGTGTCAGTCAGAAGGTAAAACCTCATTTTTAATGCCTTTAGGAATGGTATCATGACTTTATGAAAGACATCAGCCGTATTTCGTCAAAAGAGCAGAATTTAGAGGATACGACGTGTGTTGCAACGCTCCTGATATCATTGGAACCTGATAACCTGTCAGAACTATTACCTGATTCGGTATGTTCAACCGGTTTGATGATGCCATATATTCTAATCGGTTATATTGCCATCTAGGTCGTGTTTTGGGAAACGTTTTAAAAGATTTCAAATTGATCAGGCCGCATCTAAACTGTGGCGTTGAAAACTGTTAACATCACCTCATGTTTTCGAGACCATATTTTCATGTAGACCATATTTTCGCTACTTCCATCCCTTTACTAATGATGGCTCATGATTGAGTCGAAACGTCTGATTATGTCTTAGGTCTTTTTTACTGATTATGTCTTGTTAGGTCCTAGCTACTGATTAGGTCTACTGATTATGTCGTATTTAGAAAGGAGTTGTCGAAATTAAAATACATCTATAAAGACAATAAAATGTCTTTATTTGTTGTCGCGATCCTTGTACTGAATTTCATCATCAAGCTGCGTTTTCCAACAACGAGACCTCATATTTTGTTGCTATCATCCAGATACAATTATTGTAAATTCTAACAGCGAATTAACCTTTTTATTTTGTTGTAAAGTCGAAAAGTCAACACATCTTGTTCTTTTTCTTTCATAGTTGAATGATTTTCATAAAAATGGTGCAAGCCTTAATAAGAATATCTCTGGATTTTGTTTACGAACTGTGTATGGAGCGGTTTTCATCTCAAGTTCATTTCCCTTTGCGCCAGTCTGCTGTTAGTTTTTCCGCTTTATCTGCTATCTAAGAATTTCTATAAAATATCTTTGTAGGGTTTACGTTTGGAATTATTCCACAAGTGTTTGAAATTGGCAGTCAAATCGGCTTTGGATACAAAGAGTGTGTTTTTAGAGGTTGGTGTATGTTTTTACCGACACTCAAGGATCGAGCATAAGAAGACAAAATTTGTAGATCCAGGTTGCTCTTGTAGGCTTTGCTGCTATTAATACAGTTTATTTTTACTGAAAAGTGAAAGTGCGAGAAAATAGCCGACCCGAGCGGGATTCGAACTCGCGACCCCTGACTTTGTACGTCGGTGCTCTACCAACTGAGCTATCGGGCCACGCTTCCAAATCGTTGCTCAAGGGTAGGTCATTTGCTCGCACCGCCCCTCTCTTAACCAATTTGCACAGGGGAGCCATGGCAGCTCCATCGCAATGTGCATTGGACCTGCTGTTGAGAGAGGACTGCTCACACCAGGGGGGCCATCGCAGCCCCATCGACGGGATAGAGTTGAGGAAAGTTAATAGTTAATAGTTAATAGTTAATAGTTTATTTTTAATGTACATTCATGGGAGAATTTTATACAGCATGTATTTTTAGTTATTTGCGGAAAGCTACTTTATGGAAATGCATTGCTTTTTCATAACATGTTTGTATCTATTTGAATAAAAATGATTATTAACCATGTTAATTTATGCATCTTTTACTTTATATAATGGTTCGATCTTTTTTGAAATAAATTACTTACAAAACAAACCCCACCAGCGTATTTTTTGTTCTATCTTTTCGTGGTACGGACCTCTGTCTCAGAAAACGAAACAGATCGAATTTTCTACTTTTACATTCGGTGTCAATAATAAACATGCATCGTTACATGCCAACATGTTTTAAGAGTTGTTCCTTTCTTCTAATTTTATCATTAGTTATGCTTTTGTTATTCATTTGTTAGGAAATAACCCAGTCCATTGAGATCTCCAACAGTCCAGAATTGAAGCGCAATCAACGGTTATTACAGGCTTGTAAGCAGTATTTGCTGCTGCAAATATCCAAAGTAAACATGCGTTGTATCACGTCCAAGGAACCAAACAGAGTCAGCTTTGTGGAAAAAGAGAATGATTCTGTCCAACCATCTGAAAATCTTGAACGTCCAAAGGCCACTTTAGATGTGCAGAAATTCACATTAATACAGTCCGGCTCAATAGAGCGACTTTGCGCCACCGATATTGGTTGGAGGAGTAGCGTCATAACATTATGCAGATGCGTTCGTGATTTTCTCGCCCCGTCATGTTACTGGAACAAACATTGGAAGTTAAGCAAAGATGAATTAGTTATACTTTTCGAGTTTTCATTTGTCGCCTTAAGGGTATGTTTGTTTATTCTTGTATGTATATCTCCATTCCAGTATAATTGGCCTGAGTCCTAATTGCTTCATGTATTAATAGATTTGTATTGATTTCTCTGACGGGTTACGCGTCCATCTGCTTTTAAAGTCAGCATCGTCTATTAGACATTTCAAACTTCTTTATCATTTTTTTGGATGCAAACAATGTATCGAAGAAATTTGAGTGGTTTTTCATAGTAAACTTCGATCTGCCCTTAGCAATAGAGACTTCCAGCGATATTTTCTTATTATTTTACGCTGGAAAGTTACATAAAAACCTTTAGCTGAAATACGCACAAAAGCCCATTCGTTATTTGCATGCGTTATTGATACCTAAAAAGATTCTAAACTAACTTGTTAGACAATTATCTAGTTTGACAGTTTAGCAGATTATTGAATGGTCTTTCTCTTTTGTGCATTTATTTTAGTTTAAGTCAGTTAAAAATATTTTTTTTGCATTTTTAGTCGTGTTTCATTGCATCTAGTGTGAAGGATTCTTTGATATTCTCTGATTTGACCGCTTGCTTGGATTGTTTATCTTTAGTAAGTATCGAAATATTTTTGCTCAATGCAGGGGGGCTGTCCTATGAGGAAGATAAAGATGTGGCTGTGCTGTACGAGATATTTTTGCATTTTTGACACTAATACTCCTATCTCTGTTATGTGAATTAAATCATTCAGATTGTTTAACTTATAAGTATATGCAAAATTGTAAAATATTAAAGATATTTGGTGGAAATATATATATAAAGCCGTAAAAGAGGGCTAGGGTCTAATCCCATGCTAGGAATTCACTAAACTGCTCAATTATAACAGAAGAGATTGAGCCTCCTCTCCCCACCCCGCCCCGTCCCGCCCCATCCTCGTCACTCCTAGCTCATTGGCAGTTTTTTTCCATCCCATTATATGTTCATGCATAGCCATGCATCACCATGAGTGACATAGATTTTTTAATGCCATTTCAAGAGTAAACTAGAGGAGGTATATATTCAGAAGTAGTTATGAAATCTGAAATAGGATCTCTGCCTTATCAAATCCTATCATTCTTTTTATCGTCTATGCGATAATTTCCTTTCTTCATTCTAGGTCCTCCATAGTCGTGAATTCCGAAATATTGTCGTACAGGAGAATTATGCTCAATTGTTGGCTCAAGGGGTCAATGACGTATACTCATTAGTCTCTGCAGGTAACAGATAATGGTGCATATGCCGTAGTGAAGTACCTATGATAATACGAATCTCCTTCTTCTGTCTTTCTCGTTCTATCTTTTTTCTTTTCTCATTGTATTTGGCTTAACGTAAAGAGGGACAAGGAAAACAGAAATATGAGTCGTTGTCTTTTTCTTTTTTCTGAACATGAAGAGGGGCGAAATCAGAAGTACAAAAGGGGCTGAGAAGAATAATATGCAACGAAAAATGGAACGATAGTGGAACGAAGAGTATTGCCAAGAATAAAAAACGGCTTATGAACAGAAGATCGAAATGAAAATGAGACTTGTTCAGTGGATAGGCCTTTATTGATATGCAATTATTTTGGAGTTTGATTTGCGATCGTACTACAATGTAATCTGGATACCTTGTGTTTACCAGTTTATGTCGTAATTAGCTTGATTCAATTTGTTGATTAGGCCCTATTATATGCTTTTAGCAACACTTGATCCTGGCGAAGCGTTAGCTGGTGAAGTCCAGTTATATCAAGAGCATTCTCCTTTTGTGCAAGGTAATGTCATTTTTAATGCGACTTATTACGGATGTTTGTCTAAGTTAGAAGCATAGTGTGGCCCGTTTACCTGAAATCTTATACAGTTTATGAAAGGTGTTTAGATACTTTTATACTCCTGTCGCCTACCGATTTTTCACTTGGCTTTGTACTGTATATCACCAAAGTTGTAATGCACTCTCTGATACCCCCTTTTGAAGTATTTTATATGGTCCACCGAGCAATGCTCTCGATTTCGGAGAACTTTATTGGAGCGGGTACATCTTGAAGGAATTTGTTCAAGACCATTCCCAGGGGGGTTATCATTGTTCGTGTCGTATATGTTCCCACTAATTCTCGTTTTTAGTGATAGGCAGTAAATATTATATCATACATATTCTAACATACCCATATTCTAGTGCAGCTCCAAAGTCTGTACGCGTTCTGTCTTTCAGATGAAAATCTTTACACAAGAAGTTGCCATCGTGTGTCGGAGATGATACACACATTACGAACCCATCTTGGTTTAGCATCTCCCAAATCTACCTCAATCCCATTGGCCGTTGTACAATCACTACGACAAGCTATCATCGGATTGGCCAGACTTCCGCTTGTGAACAGCTTTGTGAGAGTTCCTCCTGTCGTATGGAAGTTAGGCTGGCAGCCAGTACTAGAGGGATCGTTTCAGACAGAGTTACCTCCATTGCCTGTCGAAATACTTAAAGAGAAAGACGTCTTAAGAGAGTTCATTTTCCGTGCTAATGCAATTGGTAAGTATACCGCGCGTATGTAGACGTAAGTAAATATTTGAATTAGTAAGTAAGTACAATTGTATGGAATTATGTAAGTAAATAATTTGGTAGGTAGGTGAGTGGGTAATTATGTATGTTTGTAAATATGTAAATAATGGTGTAAAGAAGTAGATAGGATCCTAATCAGAGGTTTCAGGAATTGCGTTAGTAGGTAATTTGGTCCTTGTGTTGAATTTGGTATTCTGAGTAAACACACAGACATTTCGAATTTCTCAAGCAAACGAGAGGCATTCTTGATTTGAAGAGATAGAACTCCATCCATGTACATACATCAATTTGCATGCATTAATTACTGTATCTACGCTAATCAGCGCTCGATTTTCTACTTCAAGGCTGGATATCTAGGGCCCAGTTCGAAGAGACTTGGGCAGCTCTGTTGGGTGTTCTTAGCTCTCCGCCAGTGTCAGAAGATGCAAGTCTCGAGGTACAACATTGAGCATTTATTTTGATTGTTGGGAATCACTTATCAAAATAGTTCTTTCAGCGTTCCTTTATAAAATTTTTTTACTTAAAGTAAACAAGGTTTTCGTAGACTTCGATATTCCTCTAGGATAATTAATTGGGTAGTTGAATACAAAATCTGCCGCATTCCTCATTTTTAGCCATGGACTAAGATTATTAGTAAACACACTGGTAGAGCACAGTTTAGATTGTAAATTTGCGATTCCTTGACGGCTTTTAGGAGTAGTGAAATTTGCTCGAACTTCTTTTGAGTAAATCGACTAAAAAATGTAGCATCCGGGAGCTTTCTGTAGTCCGGTATTCAATGGTTCAAAGCTATATTCCAGCCTATTATGGAAGTGTTTCAAAGTAATGAGAGCATCGTGCTTTCATTTGCATTGTAGGATGATATCGAGGCAACCCAAGCAAGCTGCCTCGCAGTTCATTGCATTACGTCATTGGTGCTTTATACAACGCTAGCTCCGGTGCCTGGAAATCCTTCCGTCAGCAGATATTCTGTGATTCCACGTCAGAAAGAATATCCATTTCTTGGAAGTAGGTGAGTTGATGAAGCTCGCAATTTTGCACTCCAGGATACTCTGCGTTGAGTACCTTTGATGTTCGACTATTGTAGGTTTGAGTGTATTTTGATAGCATTTGATCTAGCATACCACAGCAACAGACCGAGAGGGCGGGGGTTGCCTTTTATACACCATACGTAGAAGGCTTTGGTCTTGTGTTTCATGCCGTTCCTGCAATCTTGAAAATTCAGTTTTTCTAGACAGCATTCTAAACCAAATAATTTTCATTTGAATGCTTTGAAATAAAAACAAAGTTTAGAACATAAAGCAATAGTTACTTCATTGCCCCGTTTTTTCAAGTAAGACTCTGAGTTAATCAAAAGAATTTGAAAGTTGGTTGTTCCTTGAGGTGCAACAATGTCATTATGTACAAAGTAGACTTTCGACTCTTACTCGTTGAATCCTCAACGAGTTCGCTTACAAATTAAGTTTATTCGACATCTACCACATCTTCGCCTGATATCTCAATGCCTAAGCATACCAGGATACTTTTAGAATTCTTAGATATTTCAACATCAGAATTTTGATACTTTGATTCTCGTCTTGCACTTTTTTAAATCTAGATCTGACAGCATTAGACTCAGATGTTTTGACGTTATCTTAATGTTGTTTTTGATGTAGTATCATCTGTAATTTATTCTCTGTAATCAAATATTCATCTCTGTAATGTTTCTCTTGTAACATTTAGTGTTTATTCATTGTGTTGTTTTTATTTCTCCCTGTTATTTCTCATCAATTCCATTTCTTATTTTGAAAAGCTCCGGAAAGCGGCTTCGAGTCATACGCAAGCGAATTGAATCTCAATTCAAAGACGAATGCCAGATATCTACCATCCAACCACCATTCTCCTCTGAGCAATTTCTATACCCAGTTGTGCCCTCATTGATTTTTGAGAAACAGAGAAAACAAGTTTTGCAGCGCGGATGTTTTATGGAAGAAAAATTGTACAGCTCGAACCTCGAGAATGCTCAATCTTTATCAACTTATACTTTAGGCCAGGTAAAAAAATTATTTTCAGATATTTCTTGCAAAGCCCTGGCCAAAAGATGCAACATTTCGTGCAACATTTGTTGCAGAATCAATGTATCGTTTGCCCACCCATGCTGCAGCGTGCAAAATTTGCTGCATGATGTTGCATCAAGTTTGAAAGCTGTCAAAATTGTTGCACCGTGCAGGATGACGTTGCATCGTTTGGCCGGGGCTTGATGAGCTCTCATTCTCTACTAGCATGTATGCCATTGTTTGCGTACTGTTTATCTAGTCTGGTGTTTGAATCTTGTTTTATGTACCTATTGTATGTACGGTGGCCGATGCATTCCCAGATTTTGATACAGTATCTTCTTTCAATTCGAAACGTCATCTGGGCATTTTTTTTTGCGACAGTGACTTACAAATATCAACATCATGTCCATAGCTTTCCAGAGTTCCTCTGATCTTCATCACAAAATGTTACTTTTTCTAGAATGTCGAAAGTTCCTTATATTAATTCTACTAGAACAACCTCCTCTTTGCACTTGAGTTTCCGTTAAATCTCGCTGCATTTTTGGCCTAAATCATTTGCTTTGAATGTTACTTTATGTATTATGGTGTCCTGTCCTTACCGTAGCAATCCCCCTTCGCGTTGGCTCCCAGTGTCACAACCTATTTATCAATTTTCTTCAGATTTCATCCAGTGCCATACGAACACGCCTTGTATCATCCGACGTCCAAGAAGATTCTGACAGTGATGATGCAGAAGCACTTATCATTGAAATCAATGAAGAAGACCCTAGAAAACGTTTTCAAGAACTCGACATTCGGTCTTGCCTGCAATTTCTGATAGAATTATTTGAGCAGTGGCTTTCCCCTTTTGTCATTCCTAAGACACCATTAATGCTTAAAACTGAAGCAGTAAAATCGGTAAGACGGATTTTTACCAGTTTTCTACTGCATTTTCTTCAAATTTATTGCATGTATTTAGAAACAAAGTTATGCCTCTTTACTATGGAATCCAAAATAAGCTATTTTTTGCTTTCAGTATACTTTGCGACTATAAGCCGTTGTAATGGATAAATTAATAGTTTCTTTTTGGGGCATATTCTTTTTCAGTCCTTAACTACTTGTGCTTCTCATTTCCATAATTTCCTTTCTTGCTGCTTCTCTCCCTATTTATTCGTTCGTTACCTCTTTCTTTCTCTTTTTCCCAGAATTTTGAAAGTCTTCTGCAGAGGCTTATACATTTTCACCCTCTTCAGAGGATTTTTCGTTTTCACTTTTTAGTATTTTAGCACGAACTACCACCTTCACCTTAAATGGTAAAGTTCTTACTTACAATGCTAGAAATATCTCAACAGAATATAAACTGGGCCTAACTACTATAAGATGCTGTTCTTCTAGTTGAGTCTAGCTGGTAAAATGTTCTTTTTGTGTTAGTTTTGTTATTAACTATATGTTAAGTTATGTTAAGCTATTGTCGCCAAATCACGAATTGCGACAGATTCCTGTCAAAGCCAAATCTCATGTGACTCTTCTACTTTCCTTCTATGGCATCAGTACATCATTACTATAAGTCCTCGAATTGGCCCCCCTTGGAAGGCCCCGCCTTCGAATAGGCCCCCATCAAAAAAAAGAAGGCCTGGATATAGGTTGATGCTTACGTTTAAGTACTCTTTCAATATTATGACGAAAAGAAGTTTTTGACAAAGAGCTTTATGTGTGACATCTGTCAAGTAGTTCTGTAAGCCTCCTCTCTCGAATGAGCCCTCCCTTTGAAAAGGCTTCCATTCAATAAGTACCACAAAATCCCCCAGGGGCTACATCGAGGATGTACAGTATCCTATTGACAAATGGTGTAGAGATTATAAAATATAGACAAATATCAATCATAATATCTTAGATGTTTTGTAGATTAGCACCAATTTTGTTACTTTCCATTTTTAATTTAGATTCTATTTCATTCATTAGCTGTGTCTATTATCTGATCTACTTTTGGAAATGAGTCATTTTGAATGGATTCTTGGTGTTCTTCTTGAATTCTATCAAAACAACCCATCAGAAGATGACATCACCTCAGAGTATATTGTCCCAACCGTTTGCAAAGCACTTGCTGTTCTTCGTGTGGTAAGCATGCATGCTAGCTCCTTCGCTAGCCATCCATATTCCTATAGATCCTTAAGAAATGTCTTGTCTGTTTTCGATGTGCTTTTGGTTTTGTTCAGAATATACAGGCCAAGAGTAATTTCTCTTATCTGTTTGCTTAACTATCAGAAGATTCTTTTAGCAATTAATTGAATTTTGACATGTAAGGTTATTTGAATATTCACTTAAATTATCGTGAGAGTTTTAGATGCCAGTTATCCTTTTGTAGGTGCCAGTTATATTCATTTGGAAATGAGGGTCATTCTTGTCCCCGGCCAAGATCCTAGGATAACGTACTTAGGATATTTACGACGACATCATAACATAGGATGTTCCTCGTGCAAACCAAATACTCAAATGTCAACTGAAATATATATATATATACATATATATATATATATATATATATATATATATATATATATATATATATATATATATATATATATATATATATATATATATATATATATATATATATATATGGCTTTGTACTCTTTGAAACTATGCTCATGACGAAAATCAACTAGTATTCAGCGATAGATATTGAGAGTCGAATCTCTTATCAGTTGTAAAGGAATCATCATATTATCATCATCATCATCATCATCATCATCATCATCATCATCATCATCATCATCATCATCATCATCATCATCATCATCATCATCATCATCATCATCATCATCATCATCATCATCATCATCATCATCATCATCATCATCATCTGTCTGTCTTTTCCCGTACGCCCCTTACGGGGCCTAGGCTGACCCTGAGGTCAGTGTCGCCTTCAAATTGTTTAGAAGAGGTGATTGAGTCGGCTACACTCAATCCACTCTGTTACCCCAACAGTTACTTATCAGAGCTGCAGCCTGAAGCTGCTGTGCCTGACTTTCACTGAAGGGGCCTGGTTGGACAGTTTGCCACAGGTCGTCAACATCTGCCCCAATTCTGAATCTTCGTGAAATGAATCACTATCAACTTAAGGGCAGAGTCTCTCTGTGCCCGCTTGCCACCACGAGGAGGTCTCCAACCATGGGCTAGCCGTCATCATGATCATCATCGTCATCATGATCATCATCGTCATCATAATCGTCATCTTCATCATTATTATCATCATTGTCATCGTCGTCGTCATCGTCATCGTCGTCGTCGTCGTCGTCATCCTCGTCGTCGTCATCCTCATCGTCGTCGTCATCCTCGTAGTCGTCGTCATCCTCGTCGTCGTCATTTTACGCGATTCTTTCTTACTGCTTAATTAGATTGCACTAAGTAATATGGTACCACAAGATGCTGACTTTGCTTTATTTGCGTAATAATTGCCTCATCATTTACTCAGGAGGGAGCTCTTGCGGAGAGAATATGTAGAATTATTGAGAATGCTTTGAAAAGACCCCATGTACCTTTGCAGGTAAAGTGCTTTGATATTCTCAGAAAACGTACTGAATTTTTTGAGGATTTTATAGAGTTGAGTAATTTTGTTTAGGATTGCCTTGTTATGGGAAGTCCCCATGAAATTCAGCACTCGCTCTGAAAGGCTGCGCTTGCTTTTATTTACTTGCAATAAATAAAGTTGCTCTATTTTGTGTTGTTGTATCATTGTCTAATAATTTGATTAGCTTTCAATGGCAGCACATGTTTATATAGATGAGTAGTCATTGGCACGGCCTACGGTTTCATATATCATGTGACTTATCATGTGACTTATCGTGTGACTTATCATGTGACTTATCATGTGACTTATCGATGGTGTATCAAATTTGTCCGTTATTGGTAAGCTCATGACTGATCCAGCAAGTTTCGTGTGATTTACTATCATCTAGCCACTTACCAAACAACTTACTTATCAAGTAAATTGCTCACTAAATTGTCTGTTTTCAAAAGCAACTACAAGGGGGCTGAGAACCTACCTTGCTCACACACAAACTATCCAGCTCATTTACTCATTGGATATGACTTTGTCATATGTTTTGCCATTGTTTTATGTATCCTTCAGTTCTGCCCTGATTGCCCTACTCGCACATGTATAATTCAAAGGAAACTCTTTAGTGTATAATCTGCCATATTTTTTATCTCGTTTAGATATCGGCATTAGAAGGAGGCTTGTATTTACTGGAGTCACATGTACCATCAACAAACATGATACTGGTTCCAATTTTAACAGATTATTTGACGAAACATATAGTGAATCCAGTTGAGTATGTTGACTTTAGTATTGTAAAAGTTTTGTATTTGAATAACTTTGATTATAAGATCTGATTTAATGCTAAATATTACATAATATTTATGAACATAATTGTTAACATACATACGTATGTATGAATATAGGTGTGTGTGTGTGTATATATATATATATATATATATATATATATATATATATATATATATATATATATATATATATATATATATATATATATATATATATATATATATATATATATATATATATATATATATATACATATATAAATATATATATATTTGCTATATAAATATGTTGAGAATTGATGAGGGCTTGTGCCGAAACGTTTTAAAAGTTGGGATTTTTTCTTGAGTGTCTATTTATTTCTTTAAAAATTTCTTTGTGTTTGGAGCTATTTTAGTGTGTAAGTGTGTATATATATATATATATATATATATATATATATATATATATATATATATATATATATATATATATATATATATATATATATATATATATATATATGTCATGCAGTTGTTTTTATAGTGAGTGTCTATTTGAATGCCATTTCACTTTGATGTTCTGAATATTTTCAATCAAGATGTAAACACTGTAATTTTCAGCACAATTCAAGTAATAAGTCAGCGATTTTGCGGATTCATTTGGAGCACTTCGTTTTACATCATGGAAACTTGTTCAACAGAAATTCAAGACATTACCTTCACTTCGGTCGTTGTTGAGGTAACAAACTCATATATATCATATGTTGAATCGATATAAACTAGAGAGATTCAGTAAGTTCATTTTGACTTAACTTGTCTTTCAAAGGTTTATGTTTTATGTTTCACATAGTTCATTTCTTCCCAATCTCCTTCTTGTAGACTTGCATCGCATTGCTGTCACCAAATGACGTGCAAATCCCAGCCCCGGTTGCGCGCTTGCTATTTCGAGGCCTTGAGAAGCTGGTTGTCTCCTTTACAATTGGCAGAAGTTCATGTGACAGATTAGCAAAGATGGCCCAAATATGGTGAGTCCATTTGTTCATATGTTTTGAAGTAATATCTAGAGAAGTTCGCCACATGCATTCAAAATGTTTTCCAACGTTTGCTACTCATATTCGATGAGAATTTGCAGTAGACCATTTATTTTTCATTCATCCATTCATTCATGCATTCATTCATTCATTCGTGCATTCATTCATTCATTCATGCATTCATTCCTGCATTCATTCTTACATTCATTCATGCATTCATTCATGCATTCATTCATGCATTTATTCATTCTTTCATTCATTCATTCATTCTTTCATTCATTCTTTCATTCTTTGACTCATTCACTAGCTACTCACTCACTAACTCACTCACTCATTCACTCTTTCATTTTAATTCTGATGTGTACTCTCAACTATCCTTATCTCTACTCATGCTGCCCTGTTTTATATTAACCAGTGAATTATTATCTCTTTAATGTGCTTTCAGCTTGCAGTCTGAGAATCCAGATCGAACTGTCACCGCACTTGGACTGCTCGCCACTTGCATGTACGCAGGTGTGTTCTATAAAACATAATAACATCTCTCAAAATTTGATTAACACATTTCTAGTGTTCAGATATACTACTATCCTAGCGTGAGGATCATAGATAGGGTCATTTATGGACAGAAACTTCACATAGTGAAAACTTCTTTTGGTAATTTTTCAGTGCTGTTTAAGTGAATACGATCCTTGCTTAAATTAATGGTTTTTTTACTTCAGGTAAAGAAGGACAACAGAACGTGGAGTTGAGTGGAGAGCAGAACCTTGGACTCGCCGATTCTCAGTTGATAATGATGGAAAGACTTGGCGTCCTTTTCACGAGGTTTGTTTTGTTTACTAGGTAACAGGTGACGGGGGGAAATGACTGCTAGCAAGGGGGTCTATCCACTTGCAGTTAACTAAGGCAGCCTCCTTCGTATAACTCTACGTAGGCCTAAAGAAGGGCTCCTTCTTCAATAGCCGAGGGCCTGCGAAGCCCCGCAGTGTTTCTGAAAAAGAAAGCGTATCATGATTGACGAGTCAGTCTGTGTTTCTGTTGGTGGTATTTGATTGATTGATTGATTGATTGATTGATTGATTGGTTGATTGATTGATTGATTGATTGATTGATTGATTGATTGATTGATTGATTGATTGATTGACATAATGAATATGATCAGATTTTCTTTGTAAAACTCATGATGCAAAGTTGAGTTATGTCTTGCCATTGCTTTTTTGAAGGATTCGAAAAGGCACCGCCACAGAGGCTTCACTCATCGCATCAATATTACCCACAATGCTTCTTGACTTTCTGCCCGTGCAAGAGGTGATGAACAAAATAATCAGTGAGTTTCTGTCGAGTCAGCAGCCGCATCCGGAGCTGATAGCCAAAGTGGCCTTCGAGGTAAGTGAACTTTGTGTCATTAGTACGCATATAAGTATTTGTAGATGGGGATAGGAATAGACAAATGACTAGCAAGGTAGGGAAGGGAAGAACGTAAAGAGAGGAGGAACAAACGGATTGAGAGAGACAGAAGGAATGGGAAGATGCAGGAATGAATGGGTGGATAGGAGAAGGGTAGGAGAAGGGATGGACAGACGGATGGATGGATGATCTGATGGATGAGTGGATTCAAGGAGGAAGGAAAAAGGAATGAATGAAGGAATGAAGGGAAAGGGAAGAAACGAGAAGAAAAAAACGATGAAAAGTATAGAAGGAATGTAGGAAAGGAGTTAGGTAGGAAAACGACAGAAAAAGAGAAAAGAAGGGAAGGAATTATCCCACAATGCAAAAACGCAGTAAATAAAGAAGGATAAGATTCTTTTGGGATATCATAATTGTAATATTTGAATGTATTTGTAAAAGGATAAAAATCAATAAAGCTAAATATCGTTTAACAGTTACTTTGTTTCTGTATCTTTTTTTGTAAAGGTTTTTGATGAGCTGCATCGTCAAGGTCAGCAAGATTCAGTTCGAAATTGGATCATTTTGTCGTTAGGTAGTTTTATTCAAAGGTAATGTAATGTATGGTTTATTTATCCGAATTGATAAATTTTCATCCTCTTGGTAATAAAGGATAACATTTTTGCATCGCTATTATCCGACATTACTCATCCAGCTCACATGCAGGGCCGTCGAGAAGATGATGCTTCTGTGGAGGAGGGGGTACGAAATAGGTCATCAACGACATGATCGTGGCGGCCAAGGACCGGGTGCGGTTTCTGATAGCACAGTCGATACTTTTCAATATGCTTCTAATTGGCCGACAGCATGCTAAATACCTATTTGGGATTTCTGAGATAGTGCCGACGAGCCGCATTTTTTAAACGAAAATGATAAGATTTACCGATGAAACGCAAATTTTTCCGACGAAATGCTTTTCAGGGGAAGTGTAACACCTCCACGTCCTTGCCTCTCGTTACGAGCCTACCCACATAACTCTCTCAACACGTATTTGGATTATCCCCTTCATGTTTTTTGACTAGATCCCTACGCTTAGGGTTATCAAATATAGTTCATTGTTATCAGTTTAATTCATTGTCACCCTCTAAAAGGCACTACCCTGCATTCAGATCGCATGTGGGTCTTGTCTTTACCTTTTTTCCTTTAGGATCTCTAAGTCCACTTAAGACGGTAAAAATCATTAAGATCATTTTGATTGTAGAATATCTATGCTTTTATGTTCACGATCGCTGATTGTATCAGCCAACGATTGAGTAAGATCCAGTATGTTATAACACAAGTTATATTTAGAGTCTATTCTCACTGAGAAAGTTACCGAAAGCCAACAAAAATTATAAGAAATCATATAAAATAAGGAAAATGTAAGTTTATTTCCTACTTATGGCTTTTAGTGTAAACTCTATGCAGGTATGAAGCTTCGTAAATATAGTATATATATTTTTTTTATTATTTTCCTTGCAGAACACCTCTTTCTATGGCAGTTTGGAGTTTGAATTGCTTCTTGATCAGTGGGACGATGAATCCTTGGCTTCAATCGCTGTATCCTTTTCTTAGTACATAAAATATAAACTTGAATATATTAGTTAAATTACTTTGAATATAACGTATATTTTGTAGTTTTTGTGTGCATAATTCTTGATATGATACGCGTACACGTGTAAATTAACTGACAAAAGTCCTTGCCACCCAAAAATCCTTAGACGCATACTTCCCAAGGAAATATTGATTTATTTATTGATTTAGGTTTCTCTTACTTTGTCTTATTCTCTTGTTGGTCATCAGATCTGCTGGATTTTTCCCAGCCAGGATCATTTCAATGTCCTTTATTGCACCAGAAGTGAGCAATTTATTTATTTTGTTTTGTTAGTTAAATGATTTTGTGATTGTGCGTTTGATCAGAGGTGTATATGCTTCATATTTCTAATCTTGAAAAGATATTATATTATATTACATTATATGAAATGATATGATATTATATTATATTATGTTATATTATATTATATTACATTATATTATATTGTATTATATTATATTATATTATATTATATTATATTATATTATATTATATTATATTATATTATATTATGTATATTATATTAAATTATATTCGTATTTGATCAGAAGTGTATTTGCTTCATAATATTGAAATTCCTGACCGATTTGGCCTTGACTTCGTTGAAGATTTCCATACATTTTGAGCAGAAAAGGCAAACTGGATATCGAAGATAGACGGCTTTTCTGCATGATCGCATTGGATTTCTATCAAAATCAGGTTTTTCAATTTTATCACTTTATTCGTACGATTATTTTTTCATTGTTCATTTCATAACTGTTTATGCACGAAATATCCTTCAGCATACAACAATAACAACAACATACTATCGAATTTAGAAAAAACCTTCCTATCGTTGAACTGTTCTTCCAGGGGGTCGTGTTTGCCCTCGTCTCGCTCTTCAGATACGTCTTCAGTTGCCTTTATTAATCAGATTATCAATTTCTGCAACTTTTTGTATTTGTCTCGTAAATGCAACAGATATCTACAAATAATCACCTAAACCATTTAGGCCTTTAGCCCGTACCTCCTTTATCTCTTTATTTGTTATCGTAGTATTTTCTTACCTAATTTACTTTATAAGCATTCTTTATTACTTAACTCCATTATTTGTTCATTGCAATAGTATATGTCTACCTTAGGTGTATTAAGTTTTAAAGTGTATCGTAATTCGCGCGTACTTGAATTCGTGCACCAACGCTTCATACACGTTTTTTTTATAAGAAAAACATTTTTTTCCTGAGGCTCAATTTTCTTAACTTTTCACAAATTTGAGCCTGAGATTTTCTTAAAATTTTCTTAACTTTTGCAGGAAAAAACTGGCTGAAACAGGCTACTCTGTATTTGTTGGGCCACCATAAGTCTCGATCTTTGTACAAGAGTTTGCAAAAATGAGCCAATATCAATTTCTGGCATGTAAAGAAGATGAACTGTAATTTTCTTAGCATTTTCTTGAACTTGAGCCTTGTGATTTTCTTAGGATTTTCTTAAGATTTTGGCCATTTGAGCCTCATTTTCTTATAAACTTTTTTCTTATAAAAAAAAAACGTGTATTTTCGCACAGGTTTGATCTCGTGCAGGTTTGATCTCGTGCAGGTTTGATCTCGTGCACATGAACAGGCTCATACGACGATGCAGAAATTTAGTGCAAAGGAAGTTATATATCTTTAAGTTTCCCTTGACTAAGGATAAGTCTTCATAGTAGAGCTCTGTTGGTAGGAAGTCTGTAATCGCAGCCCTGCTAAATCCTGTAACACCCACATCAAGTCAAATTTTTAAAGAATTCATGGAAAGCAGGGAGTACCTTGAAACGTAATGTGAACCTAGTGTGCAGAGAGTACCTTGAAACGTAATGTGAACCTAGTGTGCAGAGAGTACCTTGAAACGTAATGTGAACCTAGTGTGCAGAGAGTACCTTGAAACGTAATGTGAACCTAGTGTGCAGAGAGTACCTTGAAACGTAATGTGAACCTAGTGTGCAGGGAGTACCTTGAAACGTAATGTGAACCTAGTGTGCAGAGAGTACCTTGAAACGTAATGTGAACCTAGTGTGCAGAGAGTACCTTGAAACGTAATGTGAACCTAGTGTGCAGAGAATACCTTGAAACGTAATGTGAACCTAGTGTGCAGAGAGTACCTTGAAACGTAATGTGAACCTAGTGTGCAGGGAGTACCTTGAAAC
Source organism: Mastigias papua (assembly GCA_964019165.1). Classification (NCBI taxonomy): domain Eukaryota; kingdom Metazoa; phylum Cnidaria; class Scyphozoa; order Rhizostomeae; family Mastigiidae; genus Mastigias; species Mastigias papua. The sequence goes on along the minus strand of OZ025284.1, from coordinate 1,267,688 downwards.
GTAATGTGAACCTAGTGTGCAGAGAGTACCTTGAAACGTAATGTGAACCTAGTGTGCAGAGAGTACCTTGAAACGTAATGTGAACCTAGTGTGCAGGGAGTACCTTGAAACGTAATGTGAACCTAGTGTGCAGAGAGTACCTTGAAACGTAATGTGAACCTAGTGTGCAGAGAGTACCTTGAAACGTAATGTGAACCTAGTGTGCAGAGAGTACCTTGAAACGTAATGTGAACCTAGTGTGCAGAGAGTACCTTGAAACGTAATGTGAACCTAGTGTGCAGGGAGTACCTTGAAACGTAATGTGAACCTAGTGTGCAGGGAGTACCTTGAAACGTAATGTGAACCTAGTGTGCAGAGAGTACCTTGAAACGTAATGTGAACCTAGTGTGCAGGGAGTACCTTGAAACGTAATGTGAACCTAGTGTGCAGAGAGTACCTTGAAACGTAATGTGAACCTAGTGTGCAGAGAGTACCTTGAAACGTAATGTGAACCTAGTGTGCAGGGAGTACCTTGAAACGTAATGTGAACCTAGTGTGCAGAGAGTACCTTGAAACGTAATGTGAACCTAGTGTGCAGGGAGTACCTTGAAACGTAATGTGAACCTAGTGTCCAGAGAGTACCTTGAAACGTAATGTGAACCTAGTGTGCAGGGAGTACCTTGAAACGTAATGTGAACCTAGTGTGCAGGGAGTACCTTGAAACGTAATGTGAACCTAGTGTGCAGAGAGTACCTTGAAACGTAATGTGAACCTAGTGTGCAGAGAGTACCTTGAAACGTAATGTGAACCTAGTGTGCAGAGAGTACCTTGAAACGTAATGTGAACCTAGTGTGCAGAGAGTACCTTGAAACGTAATGTGAACCTAGTGTGCAGAGAGTACCTTGAAACGTAATGTGAACCTAGTGTGCAGGGAGTACCTTGAAACGTAATGTGAACCTAGTGTGCAGGGAGTACCTTGAAACGTAATGTGAACCTAGTGTGCAGAGAGTACCTTGAAACGTAATGTGAACCTAGTGTGCAGAGAGTACCTTGAAACGTAATGTGAACCTAGTGTGCAGAGAGTACCTTGAAACGTAATGTGAACCTAGTGTGCAGAGAGTACCTTGAAACGTAATGTGAACCTAGTGTGCAGGGAGTACCTTGAAACGTAATGTGAACCTAGTGTGCAGAGAGTACCTTGAAACGTAATGTGAACCTAGTGTGCAGAGAGTACCTTGAAACGTAATGTGAACCTAGTGTGCAGGGAGTACCTTGAAACGTAATGTGAACCTAGTGTGCAGAGAGTACCTTGAAACGTAATGTGAACCTAGTGTGCAGAGAGTACCTTGAAACGTAATGTGAACCTAGTGTGCAGAGAGTACCTTGAAACGTAATGTGAACCTAGTGTGCAGAGAGTACCTTGAAACGTAATGTGAACCTAGTGTGCAGGGAGTACCTTGAAACGTAATGTGAACCTAGTGTGCAGAGAGTACCTTGAAACGTAATGTGAACCTAGTGTGCAGAGAGTACCTTGAAACGTAATGTGAACCTAGTGTGCAGGGAGTACCTTGAAACGTAATGTGAACCTAGTGTGCAGAGAGTACCTTGAAACGTAATGTGAACCTAGTGTGCAGAGAGTACCTTGAAACGTAATGTGAACCTAGTGTGCAGGGAGTACCTTGAAACGTAATGTGAACCTAGTGTGCAGAGAGTACCTTGAAACGTAATGTGAACCTAGTGTGCAGAGAGTACCTTGAAACGTAATGTGAACCTAGTGTGCAGGGAGTACCTTGAAACGTAATGTGAACCTAGTGTGCAGGGAGTACCTTGAAACGTAATGTGAACCTAGTGTGCAGAGAATACCTTGAAACGTAATGTGAACCTAGTGTGCAGAGAGTACCTTGAAACGTAATGTGAACCTAGTGTGCAGGGAGTACCTTGAAACGTAATGTGAACCTAGTGTGCAGAGAGTACCTTGAAACGTAATGTGAACCTAGTGTGCAGGGAGTACCTTGAAACGTAATGTGAACCTAGTGTGCAGGGAGTACCTTGAAACGTAATGTGAACCTAGTGTGCAGAGAGTACCTTGAAACGTAATGTGAACCTAGTGTGCAGAGAGTACCTTGAAACGTAATGTGAACCTAGTGTGCAGGGAGTACCTTGAAACGTAATGTGAACCTAGTGTGCAGGGAGTACCTTGAAACGTAATGTGAACCTAGTGTTTTTCACCAATACAGACACATTTATAGACTGGAATTTAAAGCAAAACAGCATGCCGTGCCTAAGAGAAGCAATTTTTACGATCCATGTGCAAAAGCTTTTCCAATACAGACCAAAAGGACGATCGGAGGACATCACATAGTCACTTCTTTACAAACTGAGATAAGCCGCTTTTCAAACCTTTATTACGACTGTGGAAGGAAAAGTTGAAGTTTTTGCATCAAACATAGCTTTTAGAATGTCACTCATACCTTAAATTGTAAGATTGCGCAATCGAAGGCACCCGACGATGTTCAACATTGTGAAAGAGAAAGTTAACATACTTTATACAGAACGTAAGAAAGCCAGTTTAACGAGCAAGATTTTAATGTTATTGACATATAGAGTAACGAAATAGCGTATTCTCCTTTTAGACAACATTGCGTACAATGCTTTCTCCGTAGAATTATGAAGATGTTTTCCTTTGCCTGATGCGCATGAGTGGCCATTTTCGCGCTGCTCATTTTTCGCACAGATCAATTTTTGCGCGCGCAATCAGGGGTGCCCAAAAACAGTAATGTGCGAATTTGAGTACACCTAAGGTAGCCAGCATTTCTTCTACTTTTTTCAACCAATAAATCTAGGAAGGAATTAAGTTGTACAGAAGAAAGTCATCGGTATTTTCTTAACCCTTTGTGTTTCATTCACTCGATCTATTTCCCCTTATTTTCCGATTATCGTCTAAGGATCTAAGATTTTGCATTTCAGATCCTGGAGCCTGAAGAAAAACGAATGTTTGTAAGCACTTTCCAAAGAAAATCAGCTGAAATAGAGGCCTACAAAGAACTTATTGAATGCTGTCTAATGGCGGATAGCGCCCCCCAAGAATAGCATCAGCTCACACCGTATTTGTGTTATGATGTTTTGTATTCATTGTCGTTCTTCGTTGGAAAGTAAATATGTTAGAAAGATACACCTATTATAGTCAGTATAATAAATGCCTTGGAAGCTGCATTTCAATTTAAATTTAATGAATCGTCTTCAGATGATCGTCTTTTGGTCTACCCAAACCAGGAATGCTATTTTTCATTCATATACGATTGTGTGGAGCGGAAAATAGTAGATCCGCTATGTTCTTTTCTTCCCTTAGCTAAAGCTCTTGAATATCATCGTAAAGGCTTCCAGGAACGTTCTTTATTTTAAACCTGCCACATTTCTTTAAACTGTCACATTCCTTTATACTGTCACATTCATTTTTCTTATGATTTAGCAACTGAATACACATTTGATGATAGAAAATTAGTTTATTCCAAGAATGTTTTTAACTTCAACAAGAGCATCGTTATTAACTGACTTTTCCATTCACCCTTGCTCGTAGACTGCCACTGGCAGCACAAAAATCTGTTTCCTTTCACACAGCTGCAATTTCTATATGATCGTTAGGAACGCTTGAGACATAAAAATCGCACAAACTTGTAAACATCATAGCACAGCGCTCCTGTAATCTTTGGTTTTGATCAAAAACTTCTTAAGTCGGTAATAGGCTGCTATTTGTCACAACTGAAACTCCGGGGGCGGATCCAGACGGGGGCTGGAGGGCCTTGAGCCCCTGTCAGATTTCCAGGTTTAAGAATATAATATTCTTTCACTTTGACAAATCTTCCTACATATAGATACTACAAAGAACACTTTGCAGGTATCGCAGCTCTTTTGGGTCGGCAAAAGTGGCAAAATTTAGAAAAACAAATGTCAACAGAGCGTCTGTATGTATTTTGCTGACTACCATTGACCGAAATATGTATTAGGTGTCCAATCTTTTGTCAGGATCTCCATCAAGAGACAATGGATATCCCGAGCCCTCTTGGTCTATAGAATACTCAATTTGACCGGGGCTCAAAGCGTCATCGAGAAATTTACTGACTGCGTGTGACGCAGCAAGTCATCCAGTATCCAATCTTCTTCTACTTCTGGCTTAAATCCCAATTTAATTGGGGTCGCCAGTGCAGATTTTCCTCCTCCACTCGCCTCTGTCCCATGCCTCACTTTCACTGATTCCTCTCTCTTTCATGTCTTCCTTTACACAGTCTTCCCATCTTCTCCTTGGCCTACCACTCTTCTTTCTTCCCACCTGCATTCCTCTTATCCTCTTACCCACATATTCATCATCTCTTCTCACTACATGTCCAAGCCACCGCAATCGAGTCTCTTGCATCTTGTCTGTGGTGTCCCCTACTTTCATAATCTTTCTTATTTTGTCATTCCTAATCTTGTCCTTCCTTGTAAATCCAAGTGACCATCTTAACATTTTCATCTCTGCTACTTGCATCTTTCTCTCCTGCGCCTTTGTAACAGCTAATGTCTCTATCCCATACATCATTGCCGGCCGTACCATTGTCTTGTATAATTGCCCTTTCACAGTGCCTGAAACCTTACTGTCACACATCACCCCTGTTATTCTTTTCCATGCTCCCCAACCTGCCTGTATTCGTTTAGCTATCTCTCTGTCTATTCCCCCGTCTGCTTGTATCGTAGACGCCACGTACTTGAACTCCTCCACCTGTTTCACTACTGCACCTTGCATTGCTACCGTTCCCACATCCTGCCTAACCTGCTTTCAATTTCAAGTACTCAGTTTTCTGTCTGCTGACTCTTATCCCTCTAACTTTTATTGCCTCTCGCCACATCTCCAGCCTTTGTTCAACTTCTTCCTTTGTTTCCGAGCATACCACCACATCATCTGCAAACAACATATTCCACGGGGCCTCTCTCTGTACTTCTCTTGTCATACAATCCATTACAACTGCAAAAAGGAATGGGCTCAAAGCTGAGCCTTGATGCAGCCCCACCGTTACTTCAAACTCATCTGTATCTCCCGCTGCACATCTTACCAGTGTATTGCTGTCCTTATACATGCCCTGTATTATCCGTATGTACTTTTCCCCTACCTCCTTTAGCCTTAAACAATTCCATACCTCTTGCCGTGGGACCCTATCATAAGCCTTTTCAAGGTCAATGAAGATGCAATGCAAGTCCTTCTGCCCATCCCTATACTTTTCAACTAGCTGACGGAGCGCAAATATTGCATCTGTTGTATTTCTATTCGGCATGAAACTGAACTGTTGCTGTGATATGTCCACTGTACTTCTTAACCATTGGTCGCCAATTCTTCCCCACATTTTCAAAGTGTGTGAGGTCAGTTTGATGCACTGGTAATTTCCACAATCTTGTATGTCGCCTTTGTTCTTGAATATTTGGATAAGGGTACGGGCCTTCCATTCGTCTGGCAGTTGTTCCGTCTCCATAATATTTCTGAACACTTCAGTTAACCACTCTATCGCTGTTCTCCCCATGACCTTCCATGCCTCTGCTGGTATATCATTTGCCCTAACTGACCTTCCGTTCTTCATCCGTTTCATAGCGGCTGCCACTTCTTCTTCTTTCACTCTATCTACTTCTCCTACCTCAGCCGCCTCCATTTCTCGTTTCACCTTTGGGTTCTCTACGTTCATCAATGGTTGGTAATATTCTTTCCATCTTTCCCTTATTTGTGCCTCCCCTGTTAGTATCTGTCCTCCACTCTCCTTAACTCTTTTTGCTTGGTATATGTCTTGTGCTTCCTTGTTCTTCTGCTATGCTATCCTAATAGCTTTACTTTGCCCATCTTTCTGACTTAAACTGTTATACAAGTTCTCATATGCTTTAGGTTTGGCTTTCGCCACCTCAATTTTTGTCTTTTATTTCTCTGTTTGTAAGCTGCTATAGTCTCTTCACACCTATTCAAGTCTTTTTCCTTCTTCGGTTCCCTCTTTTCTTTCACTCCCTCTTGTACCTCAGCACACCACCACCAGGTCTCCCTATTCTTCCCTTTCTTTCCTGATGTACGTCCTAGTACATTTCTTCCCGTTTCTCTTACTACCATGTTCAGTGTTCTCCATGTTCTCTTGGTCTCTCCTCGTAACTTTGCCTCTACCTCTTGGACAAACTTTTCCCTATATTCCTTTTCGTTCTACTTTCACCAACGTGTTTTCTTGGCTACAGTTGGTTTCATTATCTTCAGTTGCTGCATTCTTACTTTGCAGACCACCAGTTTGTGCTATTTGGCCACAGCTTCTTTTTGCAGGACAAAACAGTCTGTCACTTGCTTTAGGTTGTTCCTCGTACACATGATGTAATCCACTTGTGTGCGTTGTTCTCCACTTATGTAAGTTACTCGGCCTGTCAATCTCTTCTGACCATAGGTATTAGCTATCCACACCAGCTATCCACAGTACCTTTCATATGGTATTTTTCTTGTCACCTCACAGAGGAGATCCCATAATTTATCCTTCTCCTCATCTCTGCATCCCACCCACGGTCCATATACCCAGGCTATAGCCTTACTTTTTGGCCAAACATGGCTCATTTTCATCACTTTTCAATGTTCAATCAAAATCAATCAATTTCAAATTTGGTCATTTTTTGGCAAAATACCAAGGCTATAGCCTTACTTTTTGGCCAAAAATGGCTCATTTTCATCACTTTTCAATGTTCAATCAAAATCAATCAATTTCAAATTTGGTCATTTTTTGGCAAAATACCAAGGCTATAGCCTTACTTTTTGGCCAAAAATGGCTCATTTTCATCACTTTTCAATGTTCAATCAAAATCAATCAATTTCAAATTTGGTCATTTTTTGGCAAAATACCAAGGCTATAGCCTTACTTTTTGGCCAAAAATGGCTCATTTTCATCACTTTTCAATGTTCAATCAAAATCAATCAATTTCAAATTTGGTCATTGTTTGGCAAAATACCAAGGCTATAGCCTTACTTTTTGGCCAAAAATGGCTCATTTTCATCACTTTTCAATGTTCAATCAAAATCAATCAATTTCAAATTTGGTCATTTTTTGGCAAAATACCAAGGCTATAGCCTTACTTTTTGGCCAAAAATGGCTCATTTTCATCACTTTTCAATGTTCAATCAAAATCAATCAATTTCAAATTTGGTCATTTTTTGGCAAAATACCAAGGCTATAGCCTTACTTTTTGGCCAAAAATGGCTCATTTTCATCACTTTTCAATGTTCAATCAAAATCAATCAATTTCAAATTTGGTCATTTTTTGGCAAAATACCAAGGCTATAGCCTTACTTTTTGGCCAAAAATGGCTCATTTTCATCACTTTTCAATGTTCAATCAAAATCAATCAATTTCAAATTTGGTCATTGTTTGGCAAAATACCAAGGCTATAGCCTTACTTTTTGGCCAAAAATGGCTCATTTTCATCACTTTTCAATGTTCAATCAAAATCAATCAATTTCAAATTTGGTCATTTTTTGGCAAAATACCAAGGCTATAGCCTTACTTTTTGGCCAAAAATGGCTCATTTTCATCACTTTTCAATGTTCAATCAAAATCAATCAATTTCAAATTTGGTCACTTTTTGGCAAAATACCAAGGCTATAGCCTTACTTTTTGGCCAAAAATGGCTCATTTTCATCACTTTTCAATGTTCAATCAAAATCAATCAATTTCAAATTTGGTCATTTTTTGGCAAAATACCAAGGCTATAGCCTTACTTTTTGGCCAAAAATGGCTCATTTTCATCACTTTTCAATGTTCAATCAAAATCAATCAATTTCAAATTTGGTCATTTTTTGGCAAAATACCAAGGCTATAGCCTTACTTTTTGGCCAAAAATGGCTCATTTTCATCACTTTTCAATGTTCAATCAAAATCAATCAATTTCAAATTTGGTCATTTTTTGGCAAAATACCAAGGCTATAGCCTTACTTTTTGGCCAAACATGGCTCATTTTCATCACTTTTCAATGTTCAATCAAAATCAATCAATTTCAAATTTGGTCATTTTTTGGTCAAATACCAAGGCTATAGCCTTACTTTTTGGCCAAAACTGGCTCATTTTCATCACTTTTCAATGTTCAATCAAAATCAATCAATTTCAAATTTGGTCATTTTTTGGCAAAATACCAAGGCTATAGCCTTACTTTTTGGCCAAAAATGGCTCATTTTCATCACTTTTCAATCTGCAATCAAAATCAATCAATTTCAAATTTGGTCATTTTTTGGTCAAATACCAAGGCTATAGCCTTACTTTTTGGCCAAAAATGGCTCATTTTCATCACTTTTCAATGTTCAATCAAAATCAATCAATTTCAAATTTGGTCATTGTTTGGCAAAATACCAAGGCTATAGCCTTACTTTTTGGCCAAAAATGGCTCATTTTCATCACTTTTCAATGTTCAATCAAAATCAATCAATTTCAAATTTGGTCTTTTTGTGGCAAAATACCAAGGCTATAGCCTTACTTTTTGGCCAAAAATGGCTCATTTTCATCACTTTTCAATGTTCAATCAAAATCAATCAATTTCAAAATTGGTCATTTTTCACCAAAATACCAAGGCTATAGCCTTACTTTTTGGCCAAAAATGGCTCATTTTCATCACTTTTCAATGTTCAATCAAAATCAATCAATTTCAAATTTGGTCATTTTTTGGCAAAATACCAAGGCTATAGCCTTACTTTTTGGCCAAAAATGGCTCATTTTCATCACTTTTCAATGTTCAATCAAAATCAATCAATTTCAAATTTGGTCATTTTTTGGCAAAATACCAAGGCTATAGCCTTACTTTTTGGCCAAACATGGCTCATTTTCATCACTTTTCAATGTTCAATCAAAATCAATCAATTTCAAATTTGGTCATTTTTTGGTCAAATACCAAGGCTATAGCCTTACTTTTTGGCCACAAATGGCTCATTTTCATCGCTTTTCAATGTGCAATCAAGATCAATCAATTTCAAATTTGGTCATGTTTTGGCAAAATACCAAGGCTATAGCCTTACTTTTTGGCCAAAAATGGCTCATTTTCATCACTTTTCAATGTTCAATCAAGATCAATCAATTTCAAATTTGGTCATTTTTTGGCAAAATACCAAGGCTATAGCCTTACTTTTTGGCCAAAAATGGCTCATTTTCATCACTTTTCAATGTTCAATCAAGATCAATCAATTTCAAATTTGGTCATTTTTTGGCAAAATACCAAGGCTATAGCCTTACTTTTTGGCCAAAAATGGCTCATTTTCATCACTTTTCAATGTTCAATCAAAATCAATCAATTTCAAATTTGGTCATTTTTTGGCAAAATACCAAGGCTATAGCCTTACTTTTTGGCCAAACATGGCTCATTTTCATCACTTTTCAATGTTCAATCAAAATCAATCAATTTCAAATTTGGTCATTTTTTGGTCAAATACCAAGGCTATAGCCTTACTTTTTGGCCAAAAATGGCTCATTTTCATCACTTTTCAATGTTCAATCAAAATCAATCAATTTCAAATTTGGTCATTTGTTGGCAAAATACCAAGGCTATAGCCTTACTTTTTGGCCAAAACTGGCTCATTTTCATCACTTTTCAATGTTCAATCAAACTCAATCAATTTCAAGTTTGGTCATTTTTTGGCAAAATACCAAGGCTATAGCCTTACTTTTTGGCCAAAAATGGCTCATTTTCATCACTTTTCAATGTTCAATCAAAATCAATCAATTTCAAATTTGGTCATTTTTTGGCAAAATACCAAGGCTATAGCCTTACTTTTTGGCCAAAAATGGCTCATTTTCATCACTTTTCAATGTTCAATCAAAATCAATCAATTTCAAATTTGGTCATTTTTTGGCAAAATACCAAGGCTATAGCCTTACTTTTTGGCCAAAAATGGCTCATTTTCATCACTTTTCAATGTTCAATCAAAATCAATCAATTTCAAATTTGGTCATTTTTTGGCAAAATACCAAGGCTATAGCCTTACTTTTTGGCCAAAAATGGCTCATTTTCATCACTTTTCAATGTTCAATCAAAATCAATCAATTTCAAATTTGGTCATTTTTTGGCAAAATACCAAGGCTATAGCCTTACTTTTTGGCCAAAAATGGCTCATTTTCATCACTTTTCAATGTTCAATCAAAATCAATCAATTTCAAATTTGGTCATTTTTTGGCAAAATACCAAGGCTATAGCCTTACTTTTTGGCCAAAAATGGCTCATTTTCATCACTTTTCAATGTTCAATCAAAATCAATCAATTTCAAATTTGGTCATTGTTTGGCAAAATACCAAGGCTATAGCCTTACTTTTTGGCCAAAAATGGCTCATTTTCATCACTTTTCAATGTTCAATCAAAATCAATCAATTTCAAATTTGGTCATTTTTTGGCAAAATACCAAGGCTATAGCCTTACTTTTTGGCCAAAAATGGCTCATTTTCATCACTTTTCAATGTTCAATCAAAATCAATCAATTTCAAATTTGGTCATTTTTTGGCAAAATACCAAGGCTATAGCCTTACTTTTTGGCCAAAAATGGCTCATTTTCATCACTTTTCAATGTTCAATCAAAATCAATCAATTTCAAATTTGGTCATTTTTTGGCAAAATACCAACGCCATAGCCTTACTTTTTGGCCAAAAATGGCTCATTTTCATCACTTTTCAATGTTCAATCAAAGTCAATCAATTTCAAATTTGGTCATTTTTTGGCAAAATACCAAGGCTATAGCCTTACTTTTTGGCCAAAAATGGCTCATTTTCATCACTTTTCAATGTTCAATCAAAATCAATCAATTTCAAATTTGGTCATTTTTTGGCAAAATACCAACGCTATAGCCTTACTTTTTGGCCAAAAATGGCTCATTTTCATCACTTTTCAATGTTCAATCAAAATCAATCAATTTCAAATTTGGTCATTTTTTGGCAAAATACCAAGGCTATAGCCTTACCTTCTGGCCAAAAATGGCTCATTTTCATCACTTTTCAATGTTCAATCAAAATCAATCAATTTCAAATTTGGTCATTTGTTGGCAAAATACCAAGGCTATAGCCTTACTTTTTGGCCAAAACTGGCTCATTTTCATCACTTTTCAATGTTCAATCAAAATCAATCAATTTCAAATTTGGTCATTTTTTGGCAAAATACCAAGGCTATAGCCTTACTTTTTGGCCAAACATGGCTCATTTTCATCACTTTTCAATGTTCAATCAAAATCAATCAATTTCAAATTTGGTCATTTTTTGGTCAAATACCAAGGCTATAGCCTTACTTTTTGGCCAAAAATGGCTCATTTTCATCACTTTTCAATCTGCAATCAAAATCAATCAATTTCAAATTTGGTCATTTTTTGGTCAAATACCAAGGCTATAGCCTTACTTTTTGGCCAAAAATGGCTCATTTTCATCACTTTTCAATGTTCAATCAAAATCAATCAATTTCAAATTTGGTCATTGTTTGGCAAAATACCAAGGCTATAGCCTTACTTTTTGGCCAAAAATGGCTCATTTTCATCACTTTTCAATGTTCAATCAAAATCAATCAATTTCAAATTTGGTCTTTTTGTGGCAAAATACCAAGGCTATAGCCTTACTTTTTGGCCAAAAATGGCTCATTTTCATCACTTTTCAATGTTCAATCAAAATCAATCAATTTCAAAATTGGTCATTTTTCACCAAAATACCAAGGCTATAGCCTTACTTTTTGGCCAAAAATGGCTCATTTTCATCACTTTTCAATGTTCAATCAAAATCAATCAATTTCAAATTTGGTCATTTTTTGGCAAAATACCAAGGCTATAGCCTTACTTTTTGGCCAAAAATGGCTCATTTTCATCACTTTTCAATGTTCAATCAAAATCAATCAATTTCAAATTTGGTCATTTTTTGGCAAAATACCAAGGCTATAGCCTTACTTTTTGGCCAAACATGGCTCATTTTCATCACTTTTCAATGTTCAATCAAAATCAATCAATTTCAAATTTGGTCATTTTTTGGTCAAATACCAAGGCTATAGCCTTACTTTTTGGCCACAAATGGCTCATTTTCATCGCTTTTCAATGTGCAATCAAGATCAATCAATTTCAAATTTGGTCATGTTTTGGCAAAATACCAAGGCTATAGCCTTACTTTTTGGCCAAAAATGGCTCATTTTCATCACTTTTCAATGTTCAATCAAGATCAATCAATTTCAAATTTGGTCATTTTTTGGCAAAATACCAAGGCTATAGCCTTACTTTTTGGCCAAAAATGGCTCATTTTCATCACTTTTCAATGTTCAATCAAGATCAATCAATTTCAAATTTGGTCATTTTTTGGCAAAATACCAAGGCTATAGCCTTACTTTTTGGCCAAAACTGGCTCATTTTCATCACTTTTCAATGTTCAATCAAAATCAATCAATTTCAAATTTGGTCATTTTTTGGCAAAATACCAAGGCTATAGCCTTACTTTTTGGCCAAACATGGCTCATTTTCATCACTTTTCAATGTTCAATCAAAATCAATCAATTTCAAATTTGGTCATTTTTTGGTCAAATACCAAGGCTATAGCCTTACTTTTTGGCCAAAAATGGCTCATTTTCATCACTTTTCAATGTTCAATCAAAATCAATCAATTTCAAATTTGGTCATTTGTTGGCAAAATACCAAGGCTATAGCCTTACTTTTTGGCCAAAACTGGCTCATTTTCATCACTTTTCAATGTTCAATCAAACTCAATCAATTTCAAGTTTGGTCATTTTTTGGCAAAATACCAAGGCTATAGCCTTACTTTTTGGCCAAAAATGGCTCATTTTCATCACTTTTCAATGTTCAATCAAAATCAATCAATTTCAAATTTGGTCATTTTTTGGCAAAATACCAAGGCTATAGCCTTACTTTTTGGCCAAAAATGGCTCATTTTCATCACTTTTCAATGTTCAATCAAAATCAATCAATTTCAAATTTGGTCATTTTTTGGCAAAATACCAAGGCTATAGCCTTACTTTTTGGCCAAAAATGGCTCATTTTCATCACTTTTCAATGTTCAATCAAAATCAATCAATTTCAAATTTGGTCATTTTTTGGCAAAATACCAAGGCTATAGCCTTACTTTTTGGCCAAAAATGGCTCATTTTCATCACTTTTCAATGTTCAATCAAAATCAATCAATTTCAAATTTGGTCATTTTTTGGCAAAATACCAAGGCTATAGCCTTACTTTTTGGCCAAAAATGGCTCATTTTCATCACTTTTCAATGTTCAATCAAAATCAATCAATTTCAAATTTGGTCATTTTTTGGCAAAATACCAAGGCTATAGCCTTACTTTTTGGCCAAAAATGGCTCATTTTCATCACTTTTCAATGTTCAATCAAAATCAATCAATTTCAAATTTGGTCATTGTTTGGCAAAATACCAAGGCTATAGCCTTACTTTTTGGCCAAAAATGGCTCATTTTCATCACTTTTCAATGTTCAATCAAAATCAATCAATTTCAAATTTGGTCATTTTTTGGCAAAATACCAAGGCTATAGCCTTACTTTTTGGCCAAAAATGGCTCATTTTCATCACTTTTCAATGTTCAATCAAAATCAATCAATTTCAAATTTGGTCATTTTTTGGCAAAATACCAAGGCTATAGCCTTACTTTTTGGCCAAAAATGGCTCATTTTCATCACTTTTCAATGTTCAATCAAAATCAATCAATTTCAAATTTGGTCATTTTTTGGCAAAATACCAACGCCATAGCCTTACTTTTTGGCCAAAAATGGCTCATTTTCATCACTTTTCAATGTTCAATCAAAATCAATCAATTTCAAATTTGGTCATTTTTTGGCAAAATACCAAGGCTATAGCCTTACTTTTTGGCCAAAAATGGCTCATTTTCATCACTTTTCAATGTTCAATCAAAATCAATCAATTTCAAATTTGGTCATTTTTTGGCAAAATACCAACGCTATAGCCTTACTTTTTGGCCAAAAATGGCTCATTTTCATCACTTTTCAATGTTCAATCAAAATCAATCAATTTCAAATTTGGTCATTTTTTGGCAAAATACCAAGGCTATAGCCTTACCTTCTGGCCAAAAATGGCTCATTTTCATCACTTTTCAATGTTCAATCAAAATCAATCAATTTCAAATTTGGTCATTTGTTGGCAAAATACCAAGGCTATAGCCTTACTTTTTGGCCAAAACTGGCTCATTTTCATCACTTTTCAATGTTCAATCAAAATCAATCAATTTCAAATTTGGTCATTTTTTGGCAAAATACCAAGGCTATAGCCTTACTTTTTGGCCAAACATGGCTCATTTTCATCACTTTTCAATGTTCAATCAAAATCAATCAATTTCAAATTTGGTCATTTTTTGGTCAAATACCAAGGCTATAGCCTTACTTTTTGGCCAAAAATGGCTCATTTTCATCACTTTTCAATGTTCAATCAAAATCAATCAATTTCAAATTTGGTCATTTGTTGGCAAAATACCAAGGCTATAGCCTTACTTTTTGGCCAAAACTGGCTCATTTTCATCACTTTTCAATGTTCAATCAAAATCAATCAATTTCAAGTTTGGTCATTTTTTGGCAAAATACCAAGGCTATAGCCTTACTTTTTGGCCAAAAATGGCTCATTTTCATCACTTTTCAATGTTCAATCAAAATCAATCAATTTCAAATTTGGTCATTTTTTGGCAAAATACCAAGGCTATAGCCTTACTTTTTGGCCAAAAATGGCTCATTTTCATCACTTTTCAATGTTCAATCAAAATCAATCAATTTCAAATTTGGTCATTTTTTGGCAAAATACCAAGGCTATAGCCTTACTTTTTGGCCAAAAATGGCTCATTTTCATCACTTTTCAATGTTCAATCAAAATCAATCAATTTCAAATTTGGTCATTTTTTGGCAAAATACCAAGGCTATAGCCTTACTTTTTGGCCAAAAATGGCTCATTTTCATCACTTTTCAATGTTCAATCAAAATCAATCAATTTCAAATTTGGTCATTTTTTGGCAAAATACCAAGGCTATAGCCTTACTTTTTGGCCAAAAATGGCTCATTTTCATCACTTTTCAATGTTCAATCAAAATCAATCAATTTCAAATTTGGTCATTTTTTGGCAAAATACCAAGGCTATAGCCTTACTTTTTGGCCAAAAATGGCTCATTTTCATCACTTTTCAATGTTCAATCAAAATCAATCAATTTCAAATTTGGTCATTGTTTGGCAAAATACCAAGGCTATAGCCTTACTTTTTGGCCAAAAATGGCTCATTTTCATCACTTTTCAATGTTCAATCAAAATCAATCAATTTCAAATTTGGTCATTTTTTGGCAAAATACCAAGGCTATAGCCTTACTTTTTGGCCAAAAATGGCTCATTTTCATCACTTTTCAATGTTCAATCAAAATCAATCAATTTCAAATTTGGTCATTTTTTGGCAAAATACCAAGGCTATAGCCTTACTTTTTGGCCAAAAATGGCTCATTTTCATCACTTTTCAATGTTCAATCAAAATCAATCAATTTCAAATTTGGTCATTTTTTGGCAAAATACCAAGGCTATAGCCTTACTTTTTGGCCAAAAATGGCTCATTTTCATCACTTTTCAATGTTCAATCAAAATCAATCAATTTCAAATTTGGTCATTTTTTGGCAAAATACCAAGGCTATAGCCTTACTTTTTGGCCAAAAATGGCTCATTTTCATCACTTTTCAATGTTCAATCAAAATCAATCAATTTCAAATTTGGTCATTTTTTGGCAAAATACCAAGGCTATAGCCTTACTTTTTGGCCAAACATGGCTCATTTTCATCACTTTTCAATGTTCAATCAAAATCAATCAATTTCAAATTTGGTCATTTTTTGGTCAAATACCAAGGCTATAGCCTTACTTTTTGGCCACAAATGGCTCATTCTCATCGCTTTTCAATGTGCAATCAAGATCAATCAATTTCAAATTTGGTCATTTTTTGGCAAAATACCAAGGCTATAGCCTGACTTTTTGGCCAAAAATGGCTCATTTTCATCACTTTTCAATGTTCAATCAAGATCAATCAATTTCAAATTTGGTCATTTTTTGGCAAAATACCAAGGCTATAGCCTTACTTTTTGGCCAAAAATGGCTCATTTTCATCACTTTTCAATGTTCAATCAAAATCAATCAATTTCAAATTTGGTCATTTTTTGGCAAAATACCAAGGCTATAGCCTTACTTTTTGGCCAAAAATGGCTCATTTTCATCACTTTTCAATCTGCAATCAAAATCAATCAATTTCAAATTTGGTCATTTTTTGGTCAAATACCAAGGCTATAGCCTTACTTTTTGGCCAAAACTGGCTCATTTTCATCACTTTTCAATGTTCAATCAAAATCAATCAATTTCAAATTTGGTCATTTTTTGGCAAAATACCAAGGCTATAGCCTTACTTTTTGGCCAAAACTGGCTCATTTTCATGACTTTTCAATGTTCAATCAAAATCAATCAATTTCAAATTTGGTCATTTTTTGGCAAAATACCAAGGCTATAGCCTTACTTTTTGGCCAAAAATGGCTCATTTTCATCACTTTTCAATCTGCAATCAAAATCAATCAATTTCAAATTTGGTCATTTTTTGGTCAAATACCAACGCTATAGCCTTACTTTTTGGCCAAAAATGGCTCATTTTCATCACTTTTCAATGTTCAATCAAAATCAATCAATTTCAAATTTGGTCATTTTTTGGCAAAATACCAAGGCTATAGCCTTACTTTCTGGCCAAAAATGGCTCATTTTCATCACTTTTCAATGTTCAATTAAAATCAATCAATTTCAAATTTGGTCATTTGTTGGCAAAATACCAAGGCTATAGCCTTACTTTTTGGCCAAAACTGGCTCATTTTCATCACTTTTCAATGTTCAATCAAAATCAATCAATTTCCAATTTGGTCATTTTTTGGTCAAATACCAAGGCTATAGCCTTACTTTTTGGCCAAAAATGGCTCATTTTCATCACTTTTCAATGTTCAATCAAAATCAATCAATTTCAAATTTGGTCATTTTTTGGCAAAATACCAAGGCTATAGCCTTACTTTTTGGCCAAAAATGGCTCATTTTCATCACTTTTCAATGTTCAATCAAAATCAATCAATTTCAAATTTGGTCATTTTTTGGCAAAATACCAAGGCTATAGCCTTACTTTTTGGCCAAAAATGGCTCATTTTCATCACTTTTCAATGTTCAATCAAAATCAATCAATTTCAAATTTGGTCATTTTTTGGCAAAATACCAAGGCTATAGCCTTACTTTTTGGCCAAACATGGCTCATTTTCATCACTTTTCAATGTTCAATCAAAATCAATCAATTTCAAATTTGGTCATTTTTTGGTCAAATACCAAGGCTATAGCCTTACTTTTTGGCCACAAATGGCTCATTTTCATCACTTTTCAATGTGCAATCAAGATCAATCAATTTCAAATTTGGTCATTTTTTGGCAAAATACCAAGGCTATAGCCTTACTTTTTGGCCAAAAATGGCTCATTTTCATCACTTTTCAATGTTCAATCAAGATCAATCAATTTCAAATTTGGTCATTTGTTGGCAAAATACCAAGGCTATAGCCTTACTTTTTGGCCAAAAATGGCTCATTTTCATCACTTTTCAATGTTCAATCAAAATCAATCAATTTCAAATTTGGTCATTTTTTGGCAAAATACCAAGGCTATAGCCTTACTTTTTGGCCAAAAATGGCTCATTTTCATCACTTTTAAATGTTCAATCAAAATCAATCAATTTCAAATTTGGTCATTTTTTGGCAAAATACCAAGGCTATAGCCTTACTTTTTGGCCAAAAATGGCTCATTTTCATCACTTTTCAATGTTCAATCAAAATCAATCAATTTCAAATTTGGTCATTTTTTGGCAAAATACCAAGGCTATAGCCTTACTTTTTGGCCAAAACTGGCTCATTTTCATCACTTTTCAATGTTCAATCAAAATCAATCAATTTCAAATTTGGTCATTTCTTGGCAAAATACCAAGGCTATAGCCTTACTGTTTGGCCAAAACTGGCTCATTTTCATCACTTTTCAATGTTCAATCAAAATCAATCAATTTAAAATTTCGTCATTTTTTGGTCAAATACCAAGGCTATAGCCTTACTTTTTGGCCAAAAATGGCTCATTTTCATCACTTTTCAATGTGCAATCAAGATCAATCAATTTCAAATTTGGTCATTTTTCACCAAAATACCAAGGCTATAGCCTTACTTTTTGGCCAAAAATGGCTCATTTTCATCACTTTTCAATGTTCAATCAAAATCAATCAATTTCAAATTTGGTCATTTTTTGGCAAAATACCAAGGCTATAGCCTTACTTTTTGGCCAAAAATGGCTCATTTTCATCACTTTTCAATGTTCAATCAAAATCAATCAATTTCAAATTTGGTCATTTTTTGGCAAAATACCAAGGCTATAGCCTTACTTTTTGGCCAAAAATGGCTCATTTTCATCACTTTTCAATGTTCAATCAAAATCAATCAATTTCAAATTTGGTCATTTTTTGGTCAAATACCAAGGCTATAGCCTTACTTTTTGGCCACAAATGGCTCATTTTCATCACTTTTCAATGTGCAATCAAGATCAATCAATTTCAAATTTGGTCATTTTTTGGCAAAATACCAAGGCTATAGCCTTACTTTTTGGCCACAAATGGCTCATTTTCATCACTTTTAAATGTTCAATCAAAATCAATCAATTTCAAATTTGGTCATTTTTTGGCAAAATACCAACGCTATAGCCTTACTTTTTGGCCAAAAATGGCTCATTTTCATCACTTTTCAATGTTCAATCAAAATCAATCAATTTCAAATTTGGTCATTTTTTGGCAAAATACCAAGGCTATAGCCTTACTTTTTGGCCAAAACTGGCTCATTTTCATCACTTTTCAATGTTCAATCAAAATCAATCAATTTCAAATTTGGTCATTTCTTGGCAAAATACCAAGGCTATAGCCTTACTTTTTGGCCAAAACTGGCTCATTTTCATCATTTTTCAATGTTCAATCAAAATCAATCAATTTCAAATTTGGTCAATTTTTGGTCAAATACCAAGGCTATAGCCTTACTTTTTGGCCAAAAATGGCTCATTTTCATCACTTTTCAATGTGCAATCAAGATCAATCAATTTCAAATTTGGTCATTTTTCACCAAAATACCAAGGCTATAGCCTTACTTTTTGGCCAAAAATGGCTCATTTTCATCACTTTTCAATGTTCAATCAAAATCAATCAATTTCAAATTTGGTCATGTTTTGGCAAAATACCAAGGCTATAGCCTTACTTTTTGGCCAAAAATGGCTCATTTTCATCACTTTTCAATGTTCAATCAAAATCAATCAATTTCAAATTTGGTCATTTGTTGGCAAAATACCAAGGCTATAGCCTTACTTTTTGGCCAAAAATGGCTCATTTTCATCACTTTTCAATGTTCAATCAAAATCAATCAATTTCAAATTTGGTCATTTTTTGGTCAAATACCAAGGCTATAGCCTTACTTTTTGGCCACAAATGGCTCATTTTCATCACTTTTCAATGTGCAATCAAGATCAATCAATTTCAAATTTGGTCATTTTTTGGCAAAATACCAAGGCTATAGCCTTACTTTCTGGCCAAAAATGGCTCATTTTCATCACTTTTCAATGTTCAATCAAAATCAATCAATTTCAAATTTGGTCATTTGTTGGCAAAATACCAAGGCTATAGCCTTACTTTTTGGCCAAAACTGGCTCATTTTCATCACTTTTCAATGTTCAATCAAAATCAATCAATTTCAAATTTGGTCATTTTTTGGTCAAATACCAAGGCTATAGCCTTACTTTTTGGCCAAAAATGGCTCATTTTCATCACTTTTCAATGTTCAATCAAAATCAATCAATTTCAAATTTGGTCATTTTTTGGCAAAATACCAAGGCTATAGCCTTACTTTTTGGCCAAAACTGGCTCATTTTCATCACTTTTCAATGTTCAATCAAAATCAATCAATTTCAAATTTGGTCATTTCTTGGCAAAATACCAAGGCTATAGCCTTACTTTTTGGCCAAAACTGGCTCATTTTCATCACTTTTCAATGTTCAATCAAAATCAATCAATTTCAAATTTGGTCATTTTTTGGTCAAATACCAAGGCTATAGCCTTACTTTTTGGCCAAAAATGGCTCATTTTCATCACTTTTCAATGTGCAATCAAGATCAATCAATTTCAAATTTGGTCATTTTTCACCAAAATACCAAGGCTATAGCCTTACTTTTTGGCCAAAAATGGCTCATTTTCATCACTTTTCAATGTTCAATCAAAATCAATCAATTTCAAATTTGGTCATTTTTTGGCAAAATACCAAGGCTATAGCCTTACTTTTTGGCCAAAAATGGCTCATTTTCATCACTTTTCAATGTTCAATCAAAATCAATCAATTTCAAATTTGGTCATTTTTTGGCAAAATACCAAGGCTATAGCCTTACTTTTTGGCCAAAAATGGCTCATTTTCATCACTTTTCAATGTTCAATCAAAATCAATCAATTTCAAATTTGGTCATTTTTTGGTCAAATACCAAGGCTATAGCCTTACTTTTTGGCCACAAATGGCTCATTTTCATCACTTTTCAATGTGCAATCAAGATCAATCAATTTCAAATTTGGTCATTTTTTGGCAAAATACCAAGGCTATAGCCTTACTTTCTGGCCAAAAATGGCTCATTTTCATCACTTTTCAATGTTCAATCAAAATCAATCAATTTCAAATTTGGTCATTTGTTGGCAAAATACCAAGGCTATAGCCTTACTTTTTGGCCAAAACTGGCTCATTTTCATCACTTTTCAATGTTCAATCAAAATCAATCAATTTCAAATTTGGTCATTTTTTGGTCAAATACCAAGGCTATAGCCTTACTTTTTGGCCAAAAATGGCTCATTTTCATCACTTTTCAATGTTCAATCAAAATCAATCAATTTCAAATTTGGTCATTTTTTGGCAAAATACCAAGGCTATAGCCTTACTTTTTGGCCAAAAATGGCTCATTTTCATCACTTTTCAATGTTCAATCAAAATCAATCAATTTCAAATTTGGTCATTTTTTGGCAAAATACCAAGGCTATAGCCTGACTTTTTGGCCAAAAATGGCTCATTTTCATCACTTTTCAATGTTCAATCAAAATCAATCAATTTCAAATTTGGTCATTTTTTGGCAAAATACCAAGGCTATAGCCTTACGTTTTGGCCAAAAATGGCTCATTTTCATCACTTTTCAATGTTCAATCAAAATCAATCAATTTCAAATTTGGTCATTTGTTGGCAAAATACCAAGGCTATAGCCTTACTTTTTGGCCAAAAATGGCTCATTTTCATCACTTTTCAATGTTCAATCAAAATCAATCAATTTCAAATTTTGTCATTTTTTGGTCAAATACCAAGGCTATAGCCTTACTTTTTGGCCAAAACTGGCTCATTTTCATCACTTTTCAATGTTCAATCAAAATCAATCAATTTCAAATTTGGTCATTTTTTGGTCAAATACCAAGGCTATAGCCTTACTTTTTGGCCAAAAATGGCTCATTTTCATCACTTTTCAATGTTCAATCAAAATCAATCAATTTCAAATTTGGTCATTTTTTGGCAAAATACCAAGGCTATAGCCTTACTTTTTGGCCAAAAATGGCTCATTTTCATCACTTTTCAATGTTCAATCAAAATCAATCAATTTAAACAATTTGGTCATTTTTTGGCAAAATACCAAGGCTATAGCCTTACTTTTTGGCCAAAAATGGCTCATTTTCATCACTTTTCAATGTTCAATCAAAATCAATCAATTTCAAATTTGGTCATTTTTTGGCAAAATACCAACGCTATAGCCTTACTGTTTGGCCAAAAATGGCTCATTTTCATCACTTTTCAATGTTCAATCAAAATCAATCAATTTCAAATTTGGTCATTTTTTGGCAAAATACCAAGGCTATAGCCTTACTTTTTGGCCAAAAATGGCTCATTTTCATCACTTTTCAATGTTCAATCAAAATCAATCAATTTCAAATTTGGTCATTTGTTGGCAAAATACCAAGGCTATAGCCTTACTTTTTGGCCAAAAATGGCTCATTTTCATCACTTTTCAATGTTCAATCAAAATCAATCAATTTCAAATTTGGTCATTTTTTGGTCAAATACCAAGGCTATAGCCTTACTTTTTGGCCAAAACTGGCTCATTTTCATCACTTTTCAATGTGCAATCAAGATCAATCAATTTCAAATTTGGTCATTTTTTGGCAAAATACCAAGGCTATAGCCTTACTTTTTGGCCAAAAATGGCTCATTTTCATCACTTTTCAATGTTCAATCAAAATCAATCAATTTCAAATTTGGTCATTTTTTGGCAAAATACCAAGGCTATAGCCTTACTTTTTGGCCAAAAATGGCTCATTTTCATCACTTTTCAATGTTCAATCAAAATCAATCAATTTCAAATTTGGTCATTTTTTGGCAAAATACCAAGGCTATAGCCTTACTTTTTGGCCAAAAATGGCTCATTTTCATCACTTTTCAATGTTCAATCAAAATCAATCAATTTCAAATTTGGTCATTTTTTGGTCAAATACCAAGGCTATAGCCTTACTTTTTGGCCACAAATGGCTCATTTTCATCACTTTTCAATGTGCAATCAAGATCAATCAATTTCAAATTTGGTCATTTTTTGGCAAAATACCAAGGCTATAGCCTTACTTTCTGGCCAAAAATGGCTCATTTTCATCACTTTTCAATGTTCAATCAAAATCAATCAATTTCAAATTTGGTCATTTGTTGGCAAAATACCAAGGCTATAGCCTTACTTTTTGGCCAAAACTGGCTCATTTTCATCACTTTTCAATGTTCAATCAAAATCAATCAATTTCAAATTTGGTCATTTTTTGGTCAACTACCAAGGCTATAGCCTTACTTTTTGGCCAAAAATGGCTCATTTTCATCACTTTTCAATGTTCAATCAAAATCAATCAATTTCAAATTTGGTCATTTTTTGGCAAAATACCAAGGCTATAGCCTTACTTTTTGGCCAAAAATGGCTCATTTTCATCACTTTTCAATGTTCAATCAAAATCAATCAATTTAAACAATTTGGTCATTGTTTGGCAAAATACCAAGGCTATAGCCTTACTTTTTGGCCAAAATGGCTCATTTTCATCACTTTTCAATGTTCAATCAAAATCAATCAATTTCAAATTTGGTCATTTTTTGGCAAAATACCAACGCTATAGCCTTACTGTTTGGCCAAAAATGGCTCATTTTCATCACTTTTCAATGTTCAATCAAAATCAATCAATTTCAAATTTGGTCATTTTTTGGCAAAATACCAAGGCTATAGCCTTACTTTTTGGCCAAAAATGGCTCATTTTCATCACTTTTCAATGTTCAATCAAAATCAATCAATTTCAAATTTGGTCATTTTGTGGCAAAATACCAAGGCTATAGCCTTACTTTTTGGCCAAACATGGCTCATTTTCATCACTTTTCAATGTTCAATCAAAATCAATCAATTTCAAATTTGGTCATTTTTTGGTCAAATACCAAGGCTATAGCCTTACTTTTTGGCCACAAATGGCTCATTTTCATCACTTTTCAATGTGCAATCAAGATCAATCAATTTCAAATTTGGTCATTTTTTGGCAAAATACCAAGGCTATAGCCTTACTTTTTGGCCAAAAATGGCTCATTTTCATCACTTTTCAATGTTCAATCAAGATCAATCAATTTCAAATTTGGTCATTTGTTGGCAAAATACCAAGGCTATAGCCTTACTATTTGGCCAAAAATGGCTCATTTTCATCACTTTTCAATCTGCAATCAAAATCAATCAATTTCAAATTTGGTCATTTGTTGGCAAAATACCAAGGCTATAGCCTTACTGTTTGGCCAAAAATGGCTCATTTTCATCACTTTTCAATCTGCAATCAAAATCAATACATTTCAAATTTGGTCATTTTTTGGTCAAATACCAAGGCTATAGCCTTACTTTTTGGCCAAAAATGGCTCATTTTCATCACTTTTCAATGTTCAATCAAAATCAATCAATTTCAAATTTGGTCATTTTTTGGCAAAATACCAAGGCTATAGCCTTACTTTTTGGCCAAACATGGCTCATTTTCATCACTTTTCAATGTTCAATCAAAATCAATCAATTTCAAATTTGGTCATTTTTTGGTCAAATACCAAGGCTATAGCCTTACTTTTTGGGCACAAATGGCTCATTTTCATCACTTTTCAATGTGCAATCAAGATCAATCAATTTCAAATTTGGTCATTTTTTGGCAAAATACCAAGGCTATAGCCTTACTTTTTGGCCAAAAATGGCTCATTTTCATCACTTTTCAATGTTCAATCAAGATCAATCAATTTCAAATTTGGTCATTTTTTGGCAAAATACCAAGGCTATAGCCTTACTTTTTGGCCACAAATGGCTCATTTTCATCACTTTTCAATGTTCAATCAAAATCAATCAATTTCAAATTTGGTCATTTTTTGGCAAAATACCAAGGCTATAGCCTTACTTTTTGGCCAAAAATGGCTCATTTTCATCACTTTTCAATGTTCAATCAAAATCAATCAATTTCAAATTTGGTCATTTTTTGGCAAAATACCAAGGCTATAGCCTTACTTTTTGGCCAAACATGGCTCATTTTCATCACTTTTCAATGTTCAATCAAAATCAATCAATTTCAAATTTGGTCATTTTTTGGTCAAATACCAAGGCTATAGCCTTACTTTTTGGCCACAAATGGCTCATTTTCATCACTTTTCAATGTGCAATCAAGATCAATCAATTTCAAATTTGGTCATTTTGTGGTCAAATACCAAGGCTATAGCCTTACTTTTTGGCCAAAACTGGCTCATTTTCATCACTTTTCAATGTTCAATCAAGATCAATCAAGTTCAAATTTGGTCATTTGTTGGCAAAATACCAAGGCTATAGCCTTACTTTTTGGCCAAAAATGGCTCATTTTCATCACTTTTCAATCTGCAATCAACATCAATCAATTTCAAATTTGGTCATTTGTTGGCAAAATACCAAGGCTATAGCCTTACTGTTTGGCCAAAAATGGCTCATTTTCATCACTTTTCAATCTGCAATCAAAATCAATCAATTTCAAATTTGGTCATTTTTTGGTCAAATACCAAGGCTATAGCCTTACTTTTTGGCCACAAATGGCTCATTTTCATCACTTTTCAATGTGCAATCAAGATCAATCAATTTCAAATTTGGTCATTTTTTGGTCAAATACCAAGGCTATAGCCTTACTTTTTGGCCAAAACTGGCTCATTTTCATCACTTTTCAATGTTCAATCAAGATCAATCAAGTTCAAATTTGGTCATTTGTTGGCAAAATACCAAGGCTATAGCCTTACTTTTTGGCCAAAAATGGCTCATTTTCATCACTTTTCAATCTGCAATCAACATCAATCAATTTCAAATTTGGTCATTTGTTGGCAAAATACCAAGGCTATAGCCTTACTGTTTGGCCAAAAATGGCTCATTTTCATCACTTTTCAATCTGCAATCAAAATCAATACATTTCAAATTTGGTCATTTTTTGGTCAAATACCAAGGCTATAGCCTTACTTTTTGGCCAAAAATGGCTCATTTTCATCACTTTTCAATGTTCAATCAAAATCAATCAATTTCAAATTTGGTCATTTTTTGGCAAAATACCAACGCTATAGCCTTACTGTTTGGCCAAAAATGGCTCATTTTCATCACTTTTCAATGTTCAATCAAAATCAATCAATTTCAAATTTGGTCATTTTTTGGCAAAGTACCAAGGCTATAGCCTTACTTTTTGGCCAAAAATGGCTCATTTTCATCACTTTTCAATGTTCAATCAAAATCAATCAATTTCAAATTTGGTCATGTGTTGGCAAAATACCAAGGCTATAGCCTTACTTTTGGCCAAAAATGGCTCATTTTCATCACTTTTCAATGTTCAATCAAAATCAATCAATTTCAAATTTGGTCATTTTTTGGTCAAATACCAAGGCTATAGCCTTACTTTTTGGCCAAAAATGGCTCATTTTCATCACTTTTCAATGTTCAATCAAAATCAATCAATTTCAAATTTGGTCATTTTTTGGCAAAAATACCAACGCTATAGCCTTACTGTTTGGCCAAAAATGGCTCATTTTCATCACTTTTCAATGTTCAATCAAAATCAATCAATTTCAAATTTGGTCATTTTTTGGCAAAATACCAAGGCTATAGCCTTACTTTTTGGCCAAAAATGGCTCATTTTCATCACTTTTCAATGTTCAATCAAAATCAATCAATTTCAAATTTGGTCATTTTTTGGCAAAATACCAAGGCTATAGCCTTACTTTTTGGCCAAACATGGCTCATTTTCATCACTTTTCAATGTTCAATCAAAATCAATCAATTTCAAATGTGGTCATTTTTTGGTCAAATACCAAGGCTATAGCCTTACTTTTTGGCCACAAATGGCTCATTTTCATCACTTTTCAATGTGCAATCAAGATCAATCAATTTCAAATTTGGTCATTTTTTGGCAAAATACCAAGGCTATAGCCTTACTTTTTGGCCAAAAATGGCTCATTTTCATCACTTTTCAATGTTCAATCAAGATCAATCAATTTCAAATTTGGTCATTTGTTGGCAAAATACCAAGGCTATAGCCTTACTATTTGGCCAAAAATGGCTCATTTTCATCACTTTTCAATCTGCAATCAAAATCAATCAATTTCAAATTTGGTCATTTGTTGGCAAAATACCAAGGCTATAGCCTTACTGTTTGGCCAAAAATGGCTCATTTTCATCACTTTTCAATCTGCAATCAAAATCAATACATTTCAAATTTGGTCATTTTTTGGTCAAATACCAAGGCTATAGCCTTACTTTTTGGCCAAAAATGGCTCATTTTCATCACTTTTCAATGTTCAATCAAAATCAATCAATTTCAAATTTGGTCATTTTTTGGCAAAATACCAAGGCTATAGCCTTACTTTTTGGCCAAACATGGCTCATTTTCATCACTTTTCAATGTTCAATCAAAATCAATCAATTTCAAATTTGGTCATTTTTTGGTCAAATACCAAGGCTATAGCCTTACTTTTTGGGCACAAATGGCTCATTTTCATCACTTTTCAATGTGCAATCAAGATCAATCAATTTCAAATTTGGTCATTTTTTGGCAAAATACCAAGGCTATAGCCTTACTTTTTGGCCAAAAATGGCTCATTTTCATCACTTTTCAATGTTCAATCAAGATCAATCAATTTCAAATTTGGTCATTTTTTGGCAAAATACCAAGGCTATAGCCTTACTTTTTGGCCACAAATGGCTCATTTTCATCACTTTTCAATGTTCAATCAAAATCAATCAATTTCAAATTTGGTCATTTTTTGGCAAAATACCAAGGCTATAGCCTTACTTTTTGGCCAAAAATGGCTCATTTTCATCACTTTTCAATGTTCAATCAAAATCAATCAATTTCAAATTTGGTCATTTTTTTGGCAAAATACCAAGGCTATAGCCTTACTTTTTGGCCAAACATGGCTCATTTTCATCACTTTTCAATGTTCAATCAAAATCAATCAATTTCAAATTTGGTCATTTTTTGGTCAAATACCAAGGCTATAGCCTTACTTTTTGGCCACAAATGGCTCATTTTCATCACTTTTCAATGTGCAATCAAGATCAATCAATTTCAAATTTGGTCATTTTTTGGTCAAATACCAAGGCTATAGCCTTACTTTTTGGCCAAAACTGGCTCATTTTCATCACTTTTCAATGTTCAATCAAGATCAATCAAGTTCAAATTTGGTCATTTGTTGGCAAAATACCAAGGCTATAGCCTTACTTTTTGGCCAAAAATGGCTCATTTTCATCACTTTTCAATCTGCAATCAACATCAATCAATTTCAAATTTGGTCATTTGTTGGCAAAATACCAAGGCTATAGCCTTACTGTTTGGCCAAAAATGGCTCATTTTCATCACTTTTCAATCTGCAATCAAAATCAATACATTTCAAATTTGGTCATTTTTTGGTCAAATACCAAGGCTATAGCCTTACTTTTTGGCCAAAAATGGCTCATTTTCATCACTTTTCAATGTTCAATCAAAATCAATCAATTTCAAATTTGGTCATTTTTTGGCAAAATACCAACGCTATAGCCTTACTGTTTGGCCAAAAATGGCTCATTTTCATCACTTTTCAATGTTCAATCAAAATCAATCAATTTCAAATTTGGTCATTTTTTGGCAAAGTACCAAGGCTATAGCCTTACTTTTTGGCCAAAAATGGCTCATTTTCATCACTTTTCAATGTTCAATCAAAATCAATCAATTTCAAATTTGGTCATTTGTTGGCAAAATACCAAGGCTATAGCCTTACTTTTTGGCCAAAAATGGCTCATTTTCATCACTTTTCAATGTTCAATCAAAATCAATCAATTTCAAATTTGGTCATTTTTTGGTCAAATACCAAGGCTATAGCCTTACTTTTTGGCCAAAACTGGCTCATTTTCATCACTTTTCAATGTTCAATCAAAATCAATCAATTTCAAATTTGGTCATTTTTTGGTCAAATACCAAGGCTATAGCCTTACTTTTTGGCCAAAACTGGCTCATTTTCATCACTTTTCAATGTGCAATCAAGATCAATCAATTTCAAATTTGGTCATTTTTTGGCAAAATACCAAGGCTATAGCCTTACTTTTTGGCCAAAAATGGCTCATTTTCATCACTTTTCAATGTTCAATCAAAATCAATCAATTTCAAATTTGGTCATTTTTTGGCAAAATACCAAGGCTATAGCCTTACTTTTTGGCCAAAAATGGCTCATTTTCATCACTTTTCAATGTTCAATCAAAATCAATCAATTTCAAATTTGGTCATTTTTTGGCAAAATACCAAGGCTATAGCCTTACTTTTTGGCCAAACATGGCTCATTTTCATCACTTTTCAATGTTCAATCAAAATCAATCAATTTCAAATTTGGTCATTTTTTGGTCAAATACCAAGGCTATAGCCTTACTTTTTGGCCACAAATGGCTCATTTTCATCACTTTTCAATGTGCAATCAAGATCAATCAATTTCAAATTTGGTCATTTTTTGGCAAAATACCAAGGCTATAGCCTTACTTTTTTGCCAAAAATGGCTCATTTTCATCACTTTTCAATGTTCAATCAAGATCAATCAATTTCAAATTTGGTCATTTGTTGGCAAAATACCAAGGCTATAGCCTTACTTTTTGGCCAAAAATGGCTCATTTTCATCACTTTTCAATCTGCAATCAAAATCAATCAATTTCAAATTTGGTCATTTGTTGGCAAAATACCAAGGCTATAGCCTTACTGTTTGGCCAAAAATGGCTCATTTTCATCACTTTTCAATCTGCAATCAAAATCAATACATTTCAAATTTGGTCATTTGTTGGTCAAATACCAAGGCTATAGCCTTACTTTTTGGCCAAAAATGGCTCATTTTCATCACTTTTCAATGTTCAATCAAAATCAATCAATTTCAAATTTGGTCATTTTTTGGCAAAATACCAAGGCTATAGCCTTACTTTTTGGCCAAAAATGGCTCATTTTCATCACTTTTCAATGTTCAATCAAAATCAATCAATTTCAAATTTGGTCATTTTTTGGTCAAATACCAAGGCTATAGCCTTACTTTTTGGGCACAAATGGCTCATTTTCATCACTTTTCAATGTGCAATCAAGATCAATCAATTTCAAATTTGGTCATTTTTTGGCAAAATACCAAGGCTATAGCCTTACTTTTTGGCCAAAAATGGCTCATTTTCATCACTTTTCAATGTTCAATCAAGATCAATCAATTTCAAATTTGGTCATTTTTTGGCAAAATACCAAGGCTATAGCCTTACTTTTTGGCCAAAAATGGCTCATTTTCATCACTTTTCAATGTTCAATCAAAATCAATCAATTTCAAATTTGGTCATTTTTTGGCAAAATACCAAGGCTATAGCCTTACTTTTTGGCCAAAAATGGCTCATTTTCATCACTTTTCAATGTTCAATCAAAATCAATCAATTTCAAATTTGGTCATTTTTTGGCAAAATACCAAGGCTATAGCCTTACTTTTTGGCCAAACATGGCTCATTTTCATCACTTTTCAATGTTCAATCAAAATCAATCAATTTCAAATTTGGTCATTTTTTGGTCAAATACCAAGGCTATAGCCTTACTTTTTGGCCACAACTGGCTCATTTTCATCACTTTTCAATGTGCAATCAAGATCAATCAATTTCAAATTTGGTCATTTTTTGGCAAAATACCAAGGCTATAGCCTTACTTTTTGGCCAAAAATGGCTCATTTTCATCACTTTTCAATGTTCAATCAAGATCAATCAATTTCAAATTTGGTCATTTGTTGGCAAAATACCAAGGCTATAGCCTTACTTTTTGGCCAAAAATGGCTCATTTTCATCACTTTTCAATCTGCAATCAAAATCAATCAATTTCAAATTTGGTCATTTGTTGGCAAAATACCAAGGCTATAGCCTTACTGTTTGGCCAAAAATGGCTCATTTTCATCACTTTTCAATCTGCAATCAAAATCAATACATTTCAAATTTGGTCATTTTTTGGTCAAATACCAAGGCTATAGCCTTACTTTTTGGCCAAAAATGGCTCATTTTCATCACTTTTCAATGTTCAATCAAAATCAATCAATTTCAAATTTGGTCATTTTTTGGCAAAATACCAAGGCTATAGCCTTACTTTTTGGCCAAACATGGCTCATTTTCATCACTTTTCAATGTTCAATCAAAATCAATCAATTTCAAATTTGGTCATTTTTTGGTCAAATACCAAGGCTATAGCCTTACTTTTTGGGCACAAATGGCTCATTTTCATCACTTTTCAATGTGCAATCAAGATCAATCAATTTCAAATTTGGTCATTTTTTGGCAAAATACCAAGGCTATAGCCTTACTTTTTGGCCAAAAATGGCTCATTTTCATCACTTTTCAATGTTCAATCAAGATCAATCAATTTCAAATTTGGTCATTTTTTGGCAAAATACCAAGGCTATAGCCTTACTTTTTGGCCAAAAATGGCTCATTTTCATCACTTTTCAATGTTCAATCAAAATCAATCAATTTCAAATTTGGTCATTTTTTGGCAAAATACCAAGGCTATAGCCTTACTTTTTGGCCAAAAATGGCTCATTTTCATCACTTTTCAATGTTCAATCAAAATCAATCAATTTCAAATTTGGTCATTTTTTGGCAAAATACCAAGGCTATAGCCTTACTTTTTGGCCAAAACTGGCTCATTTTCATCACTTTTCAATGTTCAATCAAAATCAATCAATTTCAAATTTGGTCATTTATTGGCAAAATACCAAGGCTATAGCCTTACTTTCTGGCCAAAAATGGCTCATTTTCATCACTTTTCAATGTTCAATCAAAATCAATCAATTTCAAATTTGGTCATTTTTTGGCAAAATACCAAGGCTATAGCCTTACTTTTTGGCCAAAACTGGCTCATTTTCATCACTTTTCAATGTTCAATCAAAATCAATCAATTTCAAATTTGGTCATTTTTTGGCAAAATACCAAGGCTATAGCCTTACTTTTTGGCCAAAAATGGCTCATTTTCATCACTTTTCAATGTTCAATCAAAATCAATCAATTTCAAATTTGGTCATTTTTTGGCAAAATACCAACGCTATAGCCTTACTTTTTGGCCAAAAATGGCTCATTTTCATCACTTTTCAATGTTCAATCAAAATCAATCAATTTCAAATTTGGTCATTTTTTGGCAAAATACCAAGGCTATAGCCTTACTTTTTGGCCAAAAATGGCTCATTTTCATCACTTTTCAATGTTCAATCAAAATCAATCAATTTCAAATTTGGTCATTTTTTGGCAAAATACCAAGGCTATAGCCTTACTTTTTGGCCAAACATGGCTCATTTTCATCACTTTTCAATGTTCAATCAAAATCAATCAATTTCAAATTTGGTCATTTTTTGGTCAAATACCAAGGCTATAGCCTTACTTTTTGGCCACAAATGGCTCATTTTCATCACTTTTCAATGTGCAATCAAGATCAATCAATTTCAAATTTGGTCATTTTTTGGCAAAATACCAAGGCTATAGCCTTACTTTTTGGCCAAAAATGGCTCATTTTCATCACTTTTCAATGTTCAATCAAGATCAATCAATTTCAAATTTGGTCATTTTTTGGCAAAATACCAAGGCTATAGCCTTACTTTTTGGCCAAAAATGGCTCATTTTCATCACTTTTCAATGTTCAATCAAAATCAATCAATTTCAAATTTGGTCATTTTTTGGCAAAATACCAAGGCTATAGCCTTACTTTTTGGCCAAAAATGGCTCATTTTCATCACTTTTCAATGTTCAATCAAAATCAATCAATTTCAAATTTGGTCATTGTTTGGCAAAATACCAAGGCTATAGCCTTACTTTTTGGCCAAAAATGGCTCATTTTCATCACTTTTCAATGTTCAATCAAAATCAATCAATTTCAAATTTGGTCATTTTTTGGCAAAATACCAAGGCTATAGCCTTACTTTCTGGCCAAAAATGGCTCATTTTCATCACTTTTCAATGTTCAATCAAAATCAATCAATTTCAAATTTGGTCATTTCTTGGCAAAATACCAAGGCTATAGCCTTACTTTTTGGCCAAAACTGGCTCATTTTCATCACTTTTCAATGTTCAATCAAAATCAATCAATTTCCAATTTGGTCATTTTTTGGTCAAATACCAAGGCTATAGCCTTACTTTTTGGCCAAAAATGGCTCATTTTCATCACTTTTCAATGTTCAATCAAAATCAATCAATTTCAAATTTGGTCATTTTTTGGCAAAATACCAAGGCTATAGCCTTACTTTTTGGCCAAAAATGGCTCATTTTCATCACTTTTCAATGTTCAATCAAAATCAATCAATTTCAAATTTGGTCATTTTTTGGCAAAATACCAAGGCTATAGCCTTACTTTTTGGCCAAAAATGGCTCATTTTCATCACTTTTCAATGTTCAATCAAAATCAATCAATTTCAAATTTGGTCATTTTTTGGCAAAATACCAAGGCTATAGCCTTACTTTTTGGCCAAACATGGCTCATTTTCATCACTTTTCAATGTTGAATCAAAATCAATCAATTTCAAATTTGGTCATTTTTTGGTCAAATACCAAGGCTATAACCTTACTTTTTGGCCACAAATGGCTCATTTTCATCACTTTTCAATGTGCAATCAAGATCAATCAATTTCAAATTTGGTCATTTTTTGGCAAAATACCAAGGCTATAGCCTTACTTTTTGGCCAAAAATGGCTCATTTTCATCACTTTTCAATGTTCAATCAAGATCAATCAATTTCAAATTTGGTCATTTGTTGGCAAAATACCAAGGCTATAGCCTTACTTTTTGGCCAAAAATGGCTCATTTTCATCACTTTTCAATGTTCAATCAAAATCAATCAATTTCAAATTTGGTCATTTTTTGGCAAAATACCAAGGCTATAGCCTTACTTTTTGGCCAAAAATGGCTCATTTTCATCACTTTTCAATGTTCAATCAAAATCAATCAATTTCAAATTTGGTCATTTTTTGGCAAAATACCAAGGCTATAGCCTTACTTTTTGGCCAAAAATGGCTCATTTTCATCACTTTTCAATGTTCAATCAAAGTCAATCAATTTCAAATTTGGTCATTTTGTGGCAAAATACCAAGGCTATAGCCTTACTTTTTGGCCAAAACTGGCTCATTTTCATCACTTTTCAATGTTCAATCAAAATCAATCAATTTCAAATTTGGTCATTTCTTGGCAAAATACCAAGGCTATAGCCTTACTTTTTGGCCAAAACTGGCTCATTTTCATCACTTTTCAATGTTCAATCAAAATCAATCAATTTCAAATTTGGTCATTTTTTGGTCAAATACCAAGGCTATAGCCTTACTTTTTGGCCAAAAATGGCTCATTTTCATCACTTTTCAATGTGCAATCAAGATCAATCAATTTCAAATTTGGTCATTTTTCACCAAAATACCAAGGCTATAGCCTTACTTTTTGGCCAAAAATGGCTCATTTTCATCACTTTTCAATGTTCAATCAAAATCAATCAATTTCAAATTTGGTCATTTTTTGGCAAAATACCAAGGCTATAGCCTTACTTTTTGGCCAAAATTGGCTCATTTTCATCACTTTTCAATGTTCAATCAAAATCAATCAATTTCAAATTTGGTCATTTTTTGGCAAAATACCAAGGCTATAGCCTTACTTTTTGGCCAAAACTGGCTCATTTTCATCACTTTTCAATGTTCAATCAAAATCAATCAATTTCAAATTTGGTCATTTTTTGGTCAAATACCAAGGCTATAGCCTTACTTTTTGGCCAAAAATGGCTCATTTTCATCACTTTTCAATGTTCAATCAAAATCAATCAATTTCAAATTTGGTCATTTTTTGGCAAAATACCAAGGCTATAGCCTTACTTTTTGGCCAAAAATGGCTCATTTTCATCACTTTTCAATGTTCAATCAAAATCAATCAATTTCAAATTTGGTCATTTTTTGGCAAAATACCAAGGCTATAGCCTTACTTTTTGGCCAAAAATGGCTCATTTTCATCACTTTTCAATGTTCAATCAAAATCAATCAATTTCAAATTTGGTCATTTTTTGGCAAAATACCAAGGCTATAGCCTTACTTTTTGGCCAAACATGGCTCATTTTCATCACTTTTCAATGTTCAATCAAAATCAATCAATTTCAAATTTGGTCATTTTTTGGTCAAATACCAAGGCTATAGCCTTACTTTTTGGCCACACATGGCTCATTTTCATCACTTTTCAATGTGCAATCAAGATCAATCAATTTCAAATTTGGTCATCTGTTGGCAAAATACCAAGGCTATAGCCTTACTTTTTGGCCAAAAATGGCTCATTTTCATCACTTTTCAATGTTCAATCAAGATCAATCAATTTCAAATTTGGTCATTGTTTGGCAAAATACCAAGGCTATAGCCTTACTTTTTCGCCAAAAATGGCTCATTTTCATCACTTTTCAATGTTCAATCAAAATCAATCAATTTCAAATTTGGTCATGTTTTGGCAAAATACCAAGGCTGTAACCTTACTTTTTGGCCAAAAATGGCTCATTTTCATCACTTTTCAATGTTCAATCAAAATCAATCAATTTCAAATTTGGTCATTTTTTGGCAAAATACCAAGGCTATAGTCTTACTTTTTGGCCAAAACTGGCTCATTTTCATCACTTTTCAATGTTCAATCAAAATCAATCAATTTCAAATTTGGTCATTTTTTGGTCAAATACCAAGGCTATAGCCTTACTTTTTAACCACAAATGGCTCATTTTCATCACTTTTCAATGTGCAATCAAGATCAATCAATTTCAAATTTGGTCATTTTTTGGCAAAATACCAAGGCTATAGCCTTACTATTTGGCCAAAAATGGCTCATTTTCATCACTTTTCAATGTTCAATCAAAATCAATCAATTTCACATTTGGTCATTTTTTGGCAAAATACCAAGGCTATAGCCTTACTTTTTGGCCAAGAATGGCTCATTTTCATCACTTTTCAATGTTCAATCAAAATCAATCAATGTCAAATTTGGTCATTTTTTGGCAAAATACCAAGGCTATAGCCTTACTTTTTGGCCAAAACTGGCTCATTTTCATCACTTTTCAATGTTCAATCAAAATCAATCAATTTCAAATTTGGTCATTTCTTGGCAAAATACCAAGGCTATAGCCTTACTTTTTGGCCAAAACTGGCTCATTTTCATCACTTTTCAATGTTCAATCAAAATCAATCAATTTCAAATTTGGTCATTTCTTGGCAAAATACCAAGGCTATAGCCTTACTTTTTGGCCAAAACTGGCTCATTTTCATCACTTTTCAATGTTCAATCAAAATCAATCAATTTCAAATTTGGTCATTTTTTGGTCAAATACCAAGGCTATAGCCTTACTTTTTGGCCAAAAATGGCTCATTTTCATCACTTTTCAATGTGCAATCAAGATCAATCAATTTCAAATTTGGTCATTTTTCACCAAAATACCAAGGCTATAGCCTTACTTTTTGGCCAAAAATGGCTCATTTTCATCACTTTTCAATGTTCAATCAAAATCAATCAATTTCAAATTTGGTCATTTTTTGGCAAAATACCAACGCTATAGCCTTACTTTTTGGCCAAAAATGGCTCATTTTCATCACTTTTCAATGTTCAATCAAAATCAATCAATTTCAAGTTTGGTCATTTTTTGGCAAAATACCAAGGCTATAGCCTTACTTTTTGGCCAAAAATGGCTCATTTTCATCACTTTTCAATGTTCAATCAAAATCAATCAATTTCAAATTTGGTCATTTTTTGGCAAAATACCAAGGCTATAGCCTTACTTTTTGGCCAAAAATGGCTCATTTTCATCACTTTTCAATGTTCAATCAAAATCAATCAATTTCAAATTTGGTCACTTTTTGGCAAAATACCAAGGCTATAGCCTTACTTTTTGGCCAAAAATGGCTCATTTTCATCACTTTTCAATGTTCAATCAAAATCAATCAATTTCAAATTTGGTCATTTTTTGGCAAAATACCAAGGCTATAGCCTTACTTTTTGGCCAAAAATGGCTCATTTTCATCACTTTTCAATGTTCAATCAAAATCAATCAATTTCAAATTTGGTCATTGTTTGGCAAAATACCAAGGCTATAGCCTTACTTTTTCGCCAAAAATGGCTCATTTTCATCACTTTTCAATGTTCAATCAAAATCAATCAATTTCAAATTTGGTCATGTTTTGGCAAAATACCAAGGCTGTAACCTTACTTTTTGGCCAAAAATGGCTCATTTTCATCACTTTTCAATGTTCAATCAAAATCAATCAATTTCAAATTTGGTCATTTTTTGGCAAAATACCAAGGCTATAGTCTTACTTTTTGGCCAAAACTGGCTCATTTTCATCACTTTTCAATGTTCAATCAAAATCAATCAATTTCAAATTTGGTCATTTTTTGGTCAAATACCAAGGCTATAGCCTTACTTTTTAACCACAAATGGCTCATTTTCATCACTTTTCAATGTGCAATCAAGATCAATCAATTTCAAATTTGGTCATTTTTTGGCAAAATACCAAGGCTATAGCCTTACTATTTGGCCAAAAATGGCTCATTTTCATCACTTTTCAATGTTCAATCAAAATCAATCAATTTCACATTTGGTCATTTTTTGGCAAAATACCAAGGCTATAGCCTTACTTTTTGGCCAAGAATGGCTCATTTTCATCACTTTTCAATGTTCAATCAAAATCAATCAATGTCAAATTTGGTCATTTTTTGGCAAAATACCAAGGCTATAGCCTTACTTTTTGGCCAAAACTGGCTCATTTTCATCACTTTTCAATGTTCAATCAAAATCAATCAATTTCAAATTTGGTCATTTCTTGGCAAAATACCAAGGCTATAGCCTTACTTTTTGGCCAAAACTGGCTCATTTTCATCACTTTTCAATGTTCAATCAAAATCAATCAATTTCAAATTTGGTCATTTTTTGGTCAAATACCAAGGCTATAGCCTTACTTTTTGGCCAAAACTGGCTCATTTTCATCACTTTTCAATGTTCAATCAAAATCAATCAATTTCAAATTTGGTCATTTTTTGGCAAAATACCAAGGCTATAGCCTTACTTTTTGGCCAAAAATGGCTCATTTTCATCACTTTTCAATGTTCAATCAAAATCAATCAATTTCAAATTTGGTCATTTTTTGGCAAAATACCAACGCTATAGCCTTACTTTTTGGCCAAAAATGGCTCATTTTCATCACTTTTCAATGTTCAATCAAAATCAATCAATTTCAAGTTTGGTCATTTTTTGGCAAAATACCAAGGCTATAGCCTTACTTTTTGGCCAAAAATGGCTCATTTTCATCACTTTTCAATGTTCAATCAAAATCAATCAATTTCAAATTTGGTCATTTTTTGGCAAAATACCAAGGCTATAGCCTTACTTTTTGGCCAAAAATGGCTCATTTTCATCACTTTTCAATGTTCAATCAAAATCAATCAATTTCAAATTTGGTCACTTTTTGGCAAAATACCAAGGCTATAGCCTTACTTTTTGGCCAAAAATGGCTCATTTTCATCACTTTTCAATGTTCAATCAAAATCAATCAATTTCAAATTTGGTCATTTTTTGGCAAAATACCAAGGCTATAGCCTTACTTTTTGGCCAAAAATGGCTCATTTTCATCACTTTTCAATGTTCAATCAAAATCAATCAATTTCAAATTTGGTCATTGTTTGGCAAAATACCAAGGCTATAGCCTTACTTTTTCGCCAAAAATGGCTCATTTTCATCACTTTTCAATGTTCAATCAAAATCAATCAATTTCAAATTTGGTCATGTTTTGGCAAAATACCAAGGCTGTAACCTTACTTTTTGGCCAAAAATGGCTCATTTTCATCACTTTTCAATGTTCAATCAAAATCAATCAATTTCAAATTTGGTCATTTTTTGGCAAAATACCAAGGCTATAGTCTTACTTTTTGGCCAAAACTGGCTCATTTTCATCACTTTTCAATGTTCAATCAAAATCAATCAATTTCAAATTTGGTCATTTTTTGGTCAAATACCAAGGCTATAGCCTTACTTTTTAACCACAAATGGCTCATTTTCATCACTTTTCAATGTGCAATCAAGATCAATCAATTTCAAATTTGGTCATTTTTTGGCAAAATACCAAGGCTATAGCCTTACTATTTGGCCAAAAATGGCTCATTTTCATCACTTTTCAATGTTCAATCAAAATCAATCAATTTCACATTTGGTCATTTTTTGGCAAAATACCAAGGCTATAGCCTTACTTTTTGGCCAAGAATGGCTCATTTTCATCACTTTTCAATGTTCAATCAAAATCAATCAATGTCAAATTTGGTCATTTTTTGGCAAAATACCAAGGCTATAGCCTTACTTTTTGGCCAAAACTGGCTCATTTTCATCACTTTTCAATGTTCAATCAAAATCAATCAATTTCAAATTTGGTCATTTCTTGGCAAAATACCAAGGCTATAGCCTTACTTTTTGGCCAAAACTGGCTCATTTTCATCACTTTTCAATGTTCAATCAAAATCAATCAATTTCAAATTTGGTCATTTTTTGGCAAAATACCAAGGCTATAGCCTTACTTTTTGGCCAAAAATGGCTCATTTTCATCACTTTTCAATGTTCAATCACAATCAATCAATTTCAAATTTGGTCATTTTTTGGCAAAATACCAACGCTATAGCCTTACTTTTTGGCCAAAAATGGCTCATTTTCATCACTTTTCAATGTTCAATCAAAATCAATCAATTTCAAGTTTGGTCATTTTTTGGCAAAATACCAAGGCTATAGCCTTACTTTTTGGCCAAAAATGGCTCATTTTCATCACTTTTCAATGTTCAATCAAAATCAATCAATTTCAAGTTTGGTCATTTTTTGGCAAAATACCAAGGCTATAGCCTTACTTTTTGGCCAAAAATGGCTCATTTTCATCACTTTTCAATGTTCAATCAAAATCAATCAATTTCAAATTTGGTCATTTTTTGGCAAAATACCAAGGCTATAGCCTTACTTTTTGGCCAAAAATGGCTCATTTTCATCACTTTTCAATGTTCAATCAAAATCAATCAATTTCAAATTTGGTCATTTTTTGGCAAAATACCAAGGCTATAGCCTTACTTTTTGGCCAAAAATGGCTCATTTTCATCACTTTTCAATGTTCAATCAAAATCAATCAATTTCAAATTTGGTCATTTTTTGGCAAAATACCAAGGCTATAGCCTTACTTTTTGGCCAAAAATGGCTCATTTTCATCACTTTTCAATGTTCAATCAAAATCAATCAATTTCAAATTTGGGCATTTTCTGGCAAAATACCAAGGCTATAGCCTTACTTTTTGGCAAAAAAATGGCTCATTTTCATCACTTTTCAATGTTCAATCAAAATCAATCAATTTCAAATTTGGTCATTTTTTGGCAAAATACCAAGGCTATAGCCTTACTTTTTGGCCAAACATGGCTCATTTTCATCACTTTTCAATGTTCAATCAAAATCAATCAATTTCAAATTTGGTCATTTTTTGGCAAAATACCAAGGCTATAGCCTTACTTTTTGGCCTAAAATGGCTCATTTTCATCACTTTTCAATGTTCAATCAAAATCAATCAATTTCAAATTTGGTCATTTTTTGGCAAAATACCAAGGCTATAGCCTTACTTTTTGGCCAAAAATGGCTCATTTTCATCACTTTTCAATGTTCAATCACAATCAATCAATTTCAAATTTGGTCATTTTTTGGCAAAATACCAAGGCTATAGCCTTACTTTTTGGCCAAAAATGGCTCATTTTCATCACTTTTCAATGTTCAATCAAAATCAATCAATTTCAAATTTGGTCATTTTTTGGCAAAATACCAAGGCTATAGCCTTACTTTTTGGCCAAAACTGGCTCATTTTCATCACTTTTCAATGTTCAATCAAAATCAATCAATTTCAAATTTGGTCATTTTTTGGCAAAATACCAAGGCTATAGCCTTACTTTTTGGCCAAATATGGCTCATTTTCATCACTTTTCAATGTGCAATCAAAATCAATCAATTTCAAATTTGGTCATTTTTTGGCAAAATACCAAGGCTATAGCCTTACTTTTTGGCCAAAAATGGCTCATTTTCATCACTTTTCAATGCTCAATCAAAATCAATCAATTTCAAATTTGGTCATTTTTTGGCAAAATACCAAGGCTATAGCCTTACTTTTTGGCCAAAAATGGCTCATTTTCATCACTTTTCAATGTTCAATCAAAATCAATCAATTTCAAATTTGGTCATTTTTTGGCAAAATACCAAGGCTATAGCCTTACTTTTTGGCCAAAAATGGCTCATTTTCATCACTTTTCAATGTTCAATCAAAATCAATCAATTTCAAATTTGGTCATTTTTTGGCAAAATACCAAGGCTATAGCCTTACTTTTTGGCCAAAAATGGCTCATTTTCATCACTTTTCAATGTTCAATCAAAATCAATCAATTTCAAATTTGGTCATTTTTTGGCAAAATACCAAGGCTATAGCCTTACTTTTTGGCCAAAACTGGCTCATTTTCATCACTTTTCAATGTTCAATCAAAATCAATCAATTTAAACAATTTGGTCATTTTTTGGCAAAATACCAAGGCTATAGCCTTACTGTTTGGCCAAAAATGGTTCATTTTCATCACTT
This sequence comes from Mastigias papua, assembly GCA_964019165.1. Classification (NCBI taxonomy): domain Eukaryota; kingdom Metazoa; phylum Cnidaria; class Scyphozoa; order Rhizostomeae; family Mastigiidae; genus Mastigias; species Mastigias papua. The sequence continues at coordinate 1,226,422 of OZ025284.1, read as the reverse complement.
TTCAATGTTCAATCAAAATCAATCAATTTCAAATTTGGTCATTTTTTGGCAAAATACCAAGGCTATAGCCTTACTTTTTGGCCAAAAATGGCTCATTTTCATCACTATTCAATGTTCAATCAAAATCAATCAATTTCAAATTTGGTCATTTTTTGGCAAAATACCAAGGCTATAGCCTTACTTTTTGGCCAAAAATGGCTCATTTTCATCACTTTTCAATGTTCAATCAAAATCAATCAATTTCAAATTTGGTCATTTTTTGGCAAAATACCAACGCTATAGCCTTACTGTTTGGCCAAAAATGGCTCATTTTCATCACTTTTCAATGTTCAATCAAAATCAATCAATTTCAAATTTGGTCATTTTTTGGCAAAATACCAAGGCTATAGCCTTACTTTTTGGCCAAAAATGGCTCATTTTCATCACTTTTCAATGTTCAATCAAAATCAATCAATTTCAAATTTGGTCATTTGTTGGCAAAATACCAAGGCTATAGCCTTACTTTTTGGCCAAAAATGGCTCATTTTCATCACTTTTCAATGTTCAATCAAAATCAATCAATTTCAAATTTGGTCATTTTTTGGTCAAATACCAAGGCTATAGCCTTACTTTTTGGCCAAAACTGGCTCATTTTCATCACTTTTCAATGTGCAATCAAGATCAATCAATTTCAAATTTGGTCATTTTTTGGCAAAATACCAAGGCTATAGCCTTACTTTTTGGCCAAAAATGGCTCATTTTCATCACTTTTCAATGTTCAATCAAAATCAATGAATTTCAAATTTGGTCATTTTTTGGCAAAATACCAAGGCTATAGCCTTACTTTTTGGCCAAAAATGGCTCATTTTCATCACTTTTCAATGTTCAATCAAAATCAATCAATTTCAAATTTGGTCATTTTTTGGCAAAATACCAAGGCTATAGCCTTACTTTTTGGCCAAAAATGGCTCATTTTCATCACTTTTCAATGTGCAATCAAAATCAATCAATTTCAAATTTGGTCATTGTTTGGCAAAATACCAAGGCTATAGCCTTACTTTTTGGCCAAAAATGGCTCATTTTCATCACTTTTCAATGTTCAATCAAAATCAATCAATTTAAACAATTTGGTCATTTTTTGGCAAAATACCAAGGCTATAGCCTTACTTTTTGGCCAAAAATGGCTCATTTTCATCACTTTTCAATGTTCAATCAAAATCAATCAATTTCAAATTTGGTCATTTTTTGGCAAAATACCAAGGCTATAGCCTTACTTTTTGGCCAAAAATGGCTCATTTTCATCACTTTTCAATGTTCAATCAAAATCAATCAATTTCAAATTTGGTCATTTTTTGGCAAAATACCAAGGCTATAGCCTTACTTTTTGGCCTAAAATGGCTCATTTTCATCACTTTTCAATGTTCAATCAAAATCAATCAATTTCAAATTTGGTCATTTTTTGGCAAAATACCAAGGCTATAGCCTTACTTTTTGGCCAAAAATGGCTCATTTTCATCACTTTTCAATGTTCAATCAAAATCAATCAATTTCAAATTTGGTCATTTTTTGGCAAAATACCAAGGCTATAGCCTTACTTTTTGGCCAAAAATGGCTCATTTTTCATCACTTTTCAATGTTCAATCAAGATCAATCAATTTCAAATTTGGTCATTTTTTGGCAAAATACCAAGGCTATAGCCTTACTTTTTGGCCAAAACTGGCTCATTTTCATCACTTTTCAATGTTCAATCAAAATCAATCAATTTCAAATATGGTCATTTTTTGGCAAAATACCAAGGCTATAGCCTTACTTTTTGGCCAAAAATGGCTCATTTTCATCACTTTTCAATGTTCAATCAAAATCAATCAATTTCAAATTTGATCATTGTTTGGCAAAATACCAAGGCTATAGCCTTACTTTTTGGCCAAAAATGGCTCATTTTCATCACTTTTCAATGTTCAATCAAAATCAATCAATTTCAAATTTGGTCATTTTTTGGCAAAATACCAAGGCTATAGCCTTACTTTTTGGCCAAAAATGGCTCATTTTCATCACTTTTCAATGTTCAATCAAAATCAATCAATTTCAAATTTGGTCATTTTTTGGCAAAATACCAAGGCTATAGCCTTACTTTTTGGCCAAAAATGGCTCATTTTCATCACTTTTCAATGTTCAATCAAAATCAATCAATTTCAAATTTGGTCATTTTTTGGCAAAATACCAAGGCTATAGCCTTACTTTTTGGCCTAAAATGGCTCATTTTCATCACTTTTCAATGTTCAATCAAAATCAATCAATTTCAAATTTGGTCATTTTTTGGCAAAATACCAAGGCTATAGCCTTACTTTTTGGCCAAAAATGGCTCATTTTCATCACTATTCAATGTTCAATCAAAATCAATCAATTTCAAATTTGGTCATTTTTTGGCAAAATACCAAGGCTATAGCCTTACTTTTTGGCCAAAAATGGCTCATTTTCATCACTTTTCAATGTTCAATCAAAATCAATCAATTTCAAATTTGGTCATTTTTTGGCAAAATACCAAGGCTATAGCGTTACTTTTTGGCCAAAAATGGCTCATTTTCATCACTTTTCAATGTTCAATCAAAATCAATCAATTTCAAATTTGGTCATTTGTTGGCAAAATACCAAGGCTATAGCCTTACTTTTTGGCCAAAAATGGCTCATTTTCATCACTTTTCAATGTTCAATCAAAATCAATCAATTTCAAATTTGGTCATTTTTTGGCAAAATACCAAGGCTATAGCCTTACTTTTTGGCCAAAAATGGCTCATTTTCATCACTTTTCAATGTTCAATCAAAATCAATCAATTTCAAATTTGGTCATTTTTTGGCAAAATACCAAGGCTATAGCCTTACTTTTTGGCCAGAAATGGCTCATTTTCATCACTTTTCAATGTTCAATCAAAATCAATCAATTTCAAATATGGTCATTTTTTTGGCAAAATACCAAGGCTATAACCTTACTTTTTGGCCAAAAATGGCTCATTTTCATCACTTTTCAATGTTCAATCAAAATCAATCAATTTCAAATTTGGTCATTGTTTGGCAAAATACCAAGGCTATAGCCTGACTTTTTGGCCAAAAATGGCTCATTTTCATCACTTTTCAATGTTCAATCAAAATCAATCAATTTCAAGTTTGGTCATCTTTTGGCAAAATACCAAGGCTATAGCCTTACTTTTTGGCCAAAAATGGCTCATTTTCATCACTTTTCAATGTTCAATCAAAATCAATCAATTTCAAATTTGGTCATTTTTTGGCAAAATACCAAGGCTATAGCCTTACTTTTTGGCCAAAAATGGCTCATTTTCATCACTTTTCAATGTTCAATCAAAATCAATCAATTTCAAATTTGGTCATTTTTTGGCAAAATACCAAGGCTATAGCCTTACTTTTTGGCCAAAAATGGCTCATTTTCATCACTTTTCAATGTTCAATCAAAATCAATCAATTTCAAATTTGGTCATTTTTTGGCAAAATACCAAGGCTATAGCCTTACTTTTTGGCCAAAAATGGCTCATTTTCATCACTTTTGAATGTTCAATCAAAATCAATCAATTTCAAATGTGGTCATTTTTTGGCAAAATACCAAGGCTATAGCCTTACTTTTTGGCCAAAAATGGCTCATTTTCATCACTTTTCAATGTGCAATCAAAATCAATCAATTTCAAATTTGGTCATTGTTTGGCAAAATACCAAGGCTATAGCCTTACTTTCTGGCCAAAAATGGCTCATTTTCATCACTTTTCAATGTTCAATCAAAATCAATCAATTTAAACAATTTGGTCATTTGTTGGCAAAATACCAAGGCTATAGCCTTACTTTTTGGCCAAAAATGGCTCATTTTCATCACTTTTCAATGTTCAATCAAAATCAATCAATTTCAAATTTGGTCATGTTTTGGCAAAATACCAAGGCTATAGCCTTACTTTTTGGCCAAAAATGGCTCATTTTCATCACTATTCAATGTTCAATCACAATCAATCAATTTCAAATTTGGTCATTTTTTGGCAAAATACCAAGGCTATAGCCTTACTTTTTGGCCAAAAATGGCTCATTTTTCATCACTTTTCAATGTTCAATCAAAATCAATCAATTTCAAATTTGGTCATTTTTTGGCAAAATACCAAGGCTATAGCCTTACTTTTTGGCCTAAAATGGCTCATTTTCATCACTTTTCAATGTTCAATCAAAATCAATCAATTTCAAATTTGGTCATTTTTTGGCAAAATACCAAGGCTATAGCCTTACTTTTTGGCCAAAAATGGCTCATTTTCATCACTTTTCAATGTTCAATCAAAATCAATCAATTTCAAATTTGGTCATTTTTTGGCAAAATACCAAGGCTATAGCCTTACTTTTTGGCCAAAAATGGCTCATTTTCATCACTTTTCAATGTTCAATCAAAATCAATCAATTTCAAATTTGGTCATTTTTTGGCAAAATACCAAGGCTATAGCCTTACTTTTTGGCCAAAAATGGCTCATTTTCATCACTTTTCAATGTTCAATCAAAATCAATCAATTTCAAATTTGGTCATTTTTTGGCAAAATACCAAGGCTATAGCCTTACTTTTTGGCCAAAAATGGCTCATTTTCATCACTTTTCAATGTTCAATCAAAATCAATCAATTTCAAATTTGGTCATTTTTTGGCAAAATACCAAGGCTATAGCCTTACTTTTTGGCCAAAAATGGCTCATTTTCATCACTTTTCAATGTTCAATCAAAATCAATCAATTTCAAATTTGGTCATTTTTTGGCAAAATACCAAGGCTATAGCCTTACTTTTTGGCCAAAAATGGCTCATTTTCATCACTTTTCAATGTTCAATCAAAATCAATCAATTTCAAATTTGGTCATTTTTTGGCAAAATACCAAGGCTATAGCCTTACTTTTTGGCCAAAAATGGCTCATTTTCATCACTTTTCAATGTTCAATCAAAATCAATCAATTTCAAATTTGGTCATTTTTTGGCAAAATACCAAGGCTATAGCCTTACTTTTTGGCCAAAAATGGCTCATTTTCATCACTTTTCAATGTTCAATCAAAATCAATCAATTTCAAATTTGGTCATTTTTTGGCAAAATACCAAGGCTATAGCCTTACTTTTTGGCCAAAAATGGCTCATTTTCATCACTTTTCAATGTTCAATCAAAATCAATCAATTTCAAATTTGGTCATTTTTTGGCAAAATACCAAGGCTATAGCCTTACTTTTTGGCCAAAAATGGCTCATTTTCATCACTTTTCAATGTTCAATCAAAATCAATCAATTTCAAATTTGGTCATTTTTTGGCAAAATACCAAGGCTATAGCCTTACTTTTTGGCCAAAAATGGCTCATTTTCATCACTTTTCAATGTTCAATCAAAATCAATCAATTTCAAATTTGGTCATTTTTTGGCAAAATACCAAGGCTATAGCCTTACTTTTTGGCCAAAAATGGCTCATTTTCATCACTTTTCAATGTTCAATCAAAATCAATCAATTTCAAATTTGGTCATTTTTTGGCAAAATACCAAGGCTATAGCCTTACTTTTTGGCCACAAATGGCTCATTTTCATCACTTTTCAATGTTCAATCAAAATCAATCAATTTCAAATTTGGTCATTTTTTGGCAAAATACCAAGGCTATAGCCTTACTTTTTGGCCAAAAATGGCTCATTTTCATCACTTTTCAATGTTCAATCAAAATCAATCAATTTCAAATTTGGTCATTTTTTGGCAAAATACCAAGGCTATAGCCTTACTTTTTGGCCAAACATGGCTCATTTTCATCACTTTTCAATGTTCAATCAAAATCAATCAATTTCAAATTTGGTCATTTTTTGCAAAATACCAAGGCTATAGCCTTACTTTTTGGCCAAAAATGGCTCATTTTCATCACTTTTCAATGTTCA